>WNWK01003570.1:140000-150000 GCA_009830355.1 Cherax destructor
CCGGACCATATCTCTGGGACCATTATGGCTACAATACAGTGAACCCTCGGTTTTCGTTCACCTCCAAACTCGAACAATTATGTAAGTATATTTTCGTAAGTGCTTTTGTAAGTGTATTTTTGGGGGTCTGAAATGACTAATCTAATTTACATTTGTCCTTAAGGGAACAAATTCGTTCGGTAATGGCACTCAAACAACATTCTGGAAAGAATTTTCAACGAAAACCGAGGGTCCACTGTAGTGAGATAAATGCAATTTCGTTATACTATCGTAATGCCTCTCTTAATACCTTCTTGCTTTGAAGTGAAATTCCAAAATGCTTCTTCCAAATTGCACAAGACAAGGAATTTTTGTTTTCTTTCCCGATTACCACCAACACCTCTTCCTGGAACACAGTGTTTCAACCCTGGCATTTGTTTGCTCGTATCTGGAGAACGATAAGAGTCGATAATTTTGGAAGCGATATCACTGTGAAGACGTTTCCACAACCCTGGATTTGAAAGACAACACCCTTCTCTCTCCCCACCCTTCTCTCTCCCCACCCTTCTCTCTCCCCACCCTTCTCTCTCCCCACCCTTCTCTCTCACCACTCTTCTTCTCTCCACCCTTCTCTCTCCCCCCCTTTCTCTCTCCACCTTCTCTCCATCTCTCTCCCACCCTTCTCTCTCCCACCCTTCTCTCTCCCCACCCTTCTCCCACCTTCTCTCCCCACCCTTCTCTCTCCCACCCTTCTCACTCTTCTCTCTCACCCTTCTCTCTCTTCTCCCACCCTTCTCCCCCACCCTTCTCTCCCACCTTCTCCCCCCTTCTCTCTCCCCACCCTTCTCTCTCCCCACCCTTCTCTCTCCCCACCCTTCTCTCCCCCCTTCTCTCTCCCACCCTTCTCTCTCCCCACCCTTCTCTCTCCCCACCCTTCTCTCTCCCTCCCTTTTTCTCATCTCTCCCCACCCTTCTCTCTCCCACCCTTCTCTCTCCCCCCCTTCTCTCTCCCCACCCTTCTCTCTCCCACCCTTCTCTCTCCCCACCCTTCTCTCTCCCACCCTTCTCTCTCCCACCCTTCTCTCACCACCCTTCTCTCTCACCACCCTTCTCTCTCACCACCCTTCTCTCTCCACCTCCCTTCTCTCTCCCACCCTTCTCTCTCCCCACCCTTCTCTCTCCCCCCCTTCTCTCTCCCCACCCTTCTCTCTCCCTTTCTCCACCCTTCTCTCTCACCACCCTTCTCTCTCACCACCTCTCTACCCTTCTCTCTCACCACCCTTCTCTCTCCCACCCTCTTCTCCTCTCCCACCCTTCTCTCTCCCACCCTTCTCTCTCACCCTCCTTCTCTCTCCCCACCCTTCTCTCTCCCCACCCTTCTCTCACCACCCTTCTCTCTCACCACCCTTCTCTCTCCCTCCCTTCTCTCCCACCTTCTCTCTCCCACCCTTCTCTCTCCACCTCTCCCACCCTTCTCTCTCCCCACCCTTCTCTCTCACCACCCTTCTCTCACCACCCTTTCTCTCACCACCCTTCTCTCTCACCACCCTTCTCTCTCACCACCCTTCTCTCTCCCACCCTTCTCTCCCCCACCCTTCTCTCTCACCACCCTTCTCTCTCACCACCCTTCTCTCTCACCACCCTTCTCTCTCACCACCTTCTCTCACCACCCTTCTCTCTCCCACCCTTCTCTCTCCCACCCTTCTCTCTCACCACCCTTCTCTCTCCCCACCCTTCTCTCTCACCACCCTTCTCTCTCACCACCCTTCTCTCTCACCACCCTTCTCTCTCACCACCCTTCTCTCTCACCACCCTTCTCTCTCACCAAAATGTTTGTCTTCCTACCACTTAAATTCATCCATATTTTTTTTTCTGCTTCAGTATATGGGTAGGACACTGAGAATGGTCAGTTTTTCACTTCGGCTTGTCACTTCATTGAATTTTTCTTTTATCTGTGAAATTATCTCACACTCAGTGCCATCAGTGCCACTGGATGAAATTCACTGTCCAGTCATCAATTTTAGTTTTTCGTTTACCTGCCGCTTTCACCTTCGTAAACTTCAGCTTTGAATAACGTGGGCTCTTAGATTCTCTACATTAATTTATTGATGTTACTGGACTCGATCTCCGTATCAACCAACTGGTCAACTCTGGATTCATTTTCTGAATGGCTACTCAAAGTGGTGGTCTCTATGGCTGTATTTTATGCTAATAATTTCCTACATGTCCGGCACACTTTATGGTGTATGGTCAGACTGACTAAAATGTGGGTTATTTTCTATCAAATTCTTAGTTACTGGGCGAATGGACTTTGAGGTTTTTTTTCTAGTGTCGTTAAAGATTAGATAAGATAAGATTTCTTCGGATTTTTAACCCCGGAGGGTTAGCCACCCAGGATAACCCAAGAAAGTCAGTGCGTCATCGAGGACTGTCTGTCTTATTTCCATTGGGGTCCTAAATCTTGTCCCCCAGGATGCGACCCACACCAGTCGACTAACAACCCAGGTACCTATTTGCTGCTAGGTGAACATGACAACAGGTGTAAGGAAACACGTCGAAATGTTTCCACCCGCCGGGAATCGAACCCGGGCCCTCCGTGTGTGAAGCGAGAGCTCAAGCCACCAGGCCACCGGGCAACCCCACCAGGCCACCGGGCCACCCAACCAGGCCACCGGGCCACCCCACCAGGCCACCGGGCCACCCCACCAGGCCACCGGGCCACCCCACCAGGCCACCGGGCCACCCCACCAGGCCACCGGGCCACCCCACCAGGCCACCGGGCCACCCCACCAGACCACCGTTCATAGGAGTCACAGAAATATCATCCAATAGCGTATACATTAAACCTTGAAGCCATATTTATCTGTTGAACAAATGATATTTTGGTTAATTGATATGAAATACTCATCAAAGAACAACTTACATTAACATCAACAGTGCATCGTAGTAATATTTGTTATTTTAACGCAACTGGTCAACAGCTCAGTTCTATAATAGTTCCAGAAAGACTCATCCTCTACACACAAAAACTCCTGGGAACTGAACAGAAACTTTTTTATTATTTAGTTATAGTACTGACATTAAACTGATTAATAATCAACAGATATTCAACGTCTATTGTCACATAATTTCGCAGCAAAGAAATGTTTGCAGTTTGATTCAGTAACGAAAAAAAATGGGAGCACTGAATATTGTGTGTGTGTAAAATATATATATATATATATATATATATATATATATATATATATATATATATATATATATATATATATATATATATATATATATATGCCATGCCGAATAGGTAAAACTGGTAAATTAGCAAGAACTTTAAAATTAAGACGTTTCTAAAATTTTCTCTTATACGTTTAAAGATATATTTTTTTCATTATGTAAATATAAAATTTAATAATTTTGTACCAAAATAACCTTAGAAAACTTACCTAACCTTATTATAACAAGCGCAATTTAATTTAGCCCAATATATATATTAGATAAGTTTACAATAATTTAATAGTAAACAAACACAATGAAATATATTTTTCTCGTTAGCTTCAGAACGATATTTGCGAAATTATTGCATACACAAATATTCGCTTGCCTTATTCGCCAAGAAGAGCGTTGCTATTTAAGCCAAAATAGCAAGTTTTAAATATTCGGCAAGACCTATACATAAATTATATTTGTTTCCCAGCTCTAACTGTGATGGTAGACGAGATGTGGTCCGGAGAAGGTTACGCCAAAGGTCAAATGTGAAAATAGCATTGAGTAGGTTTACTAAAATGGATGTGGCATCTAATCTAATTAAAAACCCATGAAAATTCTTATTACAGTCTGAAGTGATCATGTAGACTAATCCCCATTTAGCGGGTGAGAGAAAAAAAATATTTTGTGCATTTTGACCTTTTTCAGGTCAAAGGTCACAAAAAAGGGTCAAACTTTTTGTTTGACCTCTGAGGTCAAAGATATTCTAAATAAAAGTTTCAGAGGTTCTCTTTAGCTTCAGAATAGTATGTATGTGTGTGTATCAGCCTTGTAGGTCCCAAACAAATAGGTATTTCATTTCAGAATTTCACATAATCTTTAAAAAATAACCTTTTGGTCAAAGTTCCATGAGCTGCAGCTCTGGTACCGTGTGACCTATACACTCGAGCTGCAGCTCTGGTACCGTGTGATCTACACACTCGAGCTGCAGCTCTGGTACCGTGTGACCTACACACTCGAGCTGCAGCTCTGGTACCGTGTGACCTACACACTCGAGCTGCAGCTCTGGTACCGTGTGACCTACACACTCGAGCTGCAGCTCTGGTACCGTGTGACCTACACACTCGAGCTGCAGCTCTGGTACCGTGTGACCTACACACTCGAGCTGCAGCTCTGGTACCGTGTGACCTACACACTCGAGCTGCAACTCTGGTACCGTGTGACCTACACACTCGAGCTGCAGCTCTGGTACCGTGTGACCTACACACTCGAGCTGCAGCTCTGGTACCGTGTGACCTACACACTCGAGCTGCAGCTCTGGTACCGTGTGACCTACACACTCGGGACAAAAAAACAAATCTCATTTTCTCACTGAAATCTATGGGTGTGCTAATTCTGAGGTACCGTGAAAAACAATATTGCAATGTTTTGATTGAACTGACGTGGAATGTCGCTACAGGGAACGAGGAGGAAGTGGAAAAAAACACAGGTTAATTTAAAAATGTAGTGCAAGAGTGTTCAGGAGGGAGGGTGCAAGAGGAACAGGAATGATTGGTGGAACGATGAGGTGAAGAAATTGGAAAGAGAGAAGTTAGCACATGAGACCTTTTTTACAATATAAAAGTGGTAAAAGGAAGCCAAAGTATGTGGATGGAAAACGAGAGAGGTTAAAAGAGTGTTTAGTGCAGTTGGGTGTCCCATGGCACTTACTGCGTGTCCGTGGTTCGATCCCCGGCACGATTGAAAATGTTGGGCATGTGCCCTAACACCTGCTGCCCCTGTTCACCTAGCAGTAAGTAGGTACCTGGGTTGTTAGTTGACTGTTGTGGGTAGTTTCCTGTGGGTGGTAGTATATCTTAGATAGCTCTGGGCTTTTAAATGAGCTGAGGTTGAATAACGGCTCTTAGCCTGTAAAATTGATTTGTGTAAAAAAAAGAGAGCCACAGAGAGAGTGGTTGAGTCTTTATCAACAAATTTTGCCGAGAAAAAGATACAATTTTGGAGAGAGATTATTAAATTGAGAAGGCATGCAGAGTAAATGGACTTGGAATTTAAAAGTAAAAGAGGAGAGATGTTGGGAAGGTGAAGGTGTTTGAAAAATGTGAAGAACATTTTAAGAAGTTGGTTAATGTTCATGATGAAAAGAAGGCAATGACATTTTATGCATCAGACAAGAAGAAAAAAAGAAGAGTCAGAGGTGAGTGTAAGGGAAAAGTTCTAAGGCGAGAGATGCATCATAATCTACACCTGGAAAATCCTATAGGCATTAGTCCTAAATCTACACACAGAAATCACTTCCTACGAAAGAAAAGACTGGGCAGATGGTGCAGCATAACCCCAATGAAAAGTAGGGGCGCCATTAGTACACTAAGAGAAAATACAATAAGTGTCCGGGGCCCAAGAATGTTCAACAGCCTCCCACCAGGAATAAGGAAAATTACCATTAGACCCATGACTGCCTTCAAGAGGGAGCTGAACAGATACCTAAAATCAGTACCCGATTAGCCAGGCTATGGTTCGTACGTTGGGCTACGTGCGGCCAGCAGTAACAGCCTGGTTGATCAAGTCCTGATCCACCGGGAGGCCTGGTCAAGGACTGGGCCGCGGGGGCGTTGACCCCCGGAACACCCTCCAGGTAGAATAACAAGGGGTAAAGCAGCTGAGATAAATGATACTAAGAATTGAGATAGTAAAAGCACGTGGGGAGACGGTTTATGAGTTGGTGTATTTATTCATTATATGAATGAAAGAAGGGAAGGTACCTAAGGAGGGGCAGAGGGCATGCATAGTTTCTTAGAATAAGTGGCAGAGGGCATGCATAGTTCCTTAGAATAAGTGGCAGAGGGCATGCATAGTTCTTAGAATAAGTGGCAGAGGGCATGCATAGTTCCTTAGAATAAGTGGCAGAGGTCATGCATAGTTCCTTAGAATAAGTGGCAAAGGAGAGAAAGGCGTAAAATTTATAAGGGAATAAACTTGCTGAGTATACCATGGAAGATGTACAGGAAAATTATGTTTAAACAAGTTAGGACAAGACAATTGTAGGACTGGAGAGGAACATGGAGGATTTATGTAGGACTGGAGAGGAACATGGAGGATTTATGTAGGACTGGAGAGGAACATGGAGGATTTATGTAGGACTGGAGAGGAACATGGAGGATTTATGTAGAACTGGAGAGGAACATGGAGGATTTATGTAGGACTGGAGAGGAACATGGAGGATTTATGTAGGACTGGAGAGGAACATGGAGGATTTATGAAGGACTGGAGAGGAACATGGAGGATTTATGTAGGACTGGAGAGGAACATGGAGGATTTAGGAAGGACTGGAGAGGAACATGGAGGATTTATGAAGGACTGGAGAGGAACATGGAGGATTTATGAAGGACTGGAGAGGAACATGGAGGATTTATGAAGGACTGGAGAGGAACATGGAGGATTTATATAGGACTGGAGAGGAACAAGGAGGATTTATGTAGGACTGGAGAGGAACATGGAGGATTTAGGAAGGACTGGAGAGGAACATGGAGGATTTATGAAGGACTGGAGAGGAACATGGAGGATTTATGAAGGACTGGAGAGGAACATGGAGGATTTACGTAGGACTAGAGAGGAACATGGAGGATTTATGTAGGACTGGAGAGGAACATGGAGGATTTAGGAAGGACTGGAGAGGAACATGGAGGATTTATGAAGGACTGGAGAGGAACATGGAGGATTTATGAAGGACTGGAGAGGAACATGGAGGATTTATGTAGGACTGGAGAGGAACATGGAGGATTTATGTAGGACTGGAGAGGAACATGGAGGATTTATGTAGGACTGGAGAGGAACATGGAGGATTTATGTAGGACTGGAGAGGAACATGGAGGATTTATGTAGGACTGGAGAGGAACATGGAGGATTTATGTAGGACTGGAGAGGAACATGGAGGATTTATGTAGGACTGGAGAGGAACATGGAGGATTTATGAAGGACTGGAGAGGAACATGGAGGATTTATGTAGGACTGGAGAGGAACATGGAGGATTTAGGAAGGACTGGAGAGGAACATGGAGGATTTATGAAGGACTGGAGAGGAACATGGAGGATTTATGAAGGACTGGAGAGGAACATGGAGGATTTATGAAGGACTGGAGAGGAACATGGAGGATTTATAAAGGACTGGAGAGGAACATGGAGGATTTATGTAGGACTGAGAGGAACATGGAGGATTTAGGATGGACTGGAGAGGAACATGGAGGATTTATGAAGGACTGGAGAGGAACATGGAGGATTTATGAAGGACTGGAGAGGAACATGGAGGATTTACGTAGGACTAGAGAGGAACATGGAGGATTTATGTAGGACTGGAGAGGAACATGGAGGATTTAGGAAGGACTGGAGAGGAACATGGAGGATTTATGAAGGACTGGAGAGGAACATGGAGGATTTATGAAGTACTGGAGAGGAACATGGAGGATTTATGAAGGACTGGAGAGGAACATGGAGGATTTATGAAGGACTGGAGGGGAACATGGAGGATTTAGGAAGGACTGGAGAGGAACATGGAGGATTTAGGAAGGACTGGAGAGGAACATGGAGGATTTATGAAGGACTGGAGAGGAACATGGAGGATTTAGGAAGGACTGTAGAGGAACATGGAGGATTTAGGAAGGACTGGAGAGGAACATGGAGGATTTAGGAAGCGCAGTGATCGTCCACACCAAGGCTTTATACTGAAGCATAAAAGAGAATCTTACATAAATATGAGTAAGAATTTTTTGTACCATTTATGAATATACTAAAGCGTAAATGGGGTGGATAAGGAAGCGATGTGGCAGATGTTACGAGCAAATTGATTAGTTAATAGTTTAGGAAAGCCAATAATTTTTTTTTTTTTTTTTTGCAGATTGATCGGTTTATTGACAGTGGTGTAAAAAAAACATTTTTTTTTTTTACTAAACCTAACTGTAAAACCTAACCTAACCTAACGTATTTTTTTTAACCAAATTCTACTAAATATATCATAAATCAGCTTAAATTTACTTAATATTACTTAAAATCAATTATATATAGCTTTCGTTATGTTCAGCTTGATTTTTCACTGATTTATGGCGTAAAAATTTTCACTCTGGTTATTCGGCAGAAAAGTACAGATTAAGACCATGTTATTATTATTATTATTATTATTATTATTATTATTATTATTATTATTATTATTATTATTATTATATTATTATTATTATTATTATTATTATGATTATTATTATTATTATTATTATTATTATTATTATCATTATTATATTATTATTATTATTATTATTATTATTATTATTATTATTATTATTAATATTATTATTATTATTATTATTATTATTATTATAATAAATATATTCAAATGGGATTGTTAAATCTACAAGAGTGATACACTGCCTGGGAAGGCACAGACAGAGTGGCACTAATCTGATAACTCCACAGTGGTAGCCTCGTATATAATCGAACTTGAATTATCGACGAGGAAATTATCCAAGGCATAATTCATTCGCGGAGCACTAATTACTACCAATGTAATTACTGATGACTTTTCTACATATGTAATATGAAATGATTACCATAACTTGTTATAAAAAAAACTTTTTAAGAATAGAATAAGATTTGAGAGAGAGAGAGAGAGAGTGAGAGAGAGATAGAGAGAGAGAGAGAGAGAGAGAGAGAGAGAGAGAGAGAGAGAGAGAGAGAGAGAGAGAGAGAGAGAGAGAGAGAGAGAGAAGGAGAGAGAGGAGAGAGAGAGAGAGAGAAGAGAGAGAGAGAGAGAGAGAGAGAGAACATTTATATTCTACACTTCACCACTATCTTCGTAATGCTCTGTATGAGGTAATACAACCAACTTGTTATTCTACTGTAAATTTGTTATATACTGTATAAAAGCTTCTACACTACCTATTATATAATTTGTTAGTCTACCTGTTAATATAACTTATACTATCTATTGCATAATTTCGTATACTTATACTATCTATTGCATAATTAACCTATACATAACGTGTTATGTATAATTTGTTATGCATAATTTGTTATACTACCTGTTATATTACCTATTATAAAGCCTGTTATACAAGTTTTTTACAAAACCTGTTATACTGTTACGAAACCTGTTATACTGTTACGAAACCTGTTATACTGTTACAAAATCTGCTATACTGTTATAAAACCTGTTATACTACCTGTTATAAAACCAGTTATACACCCCTGCTATACTATCTCTTAAACAGTACATTTCCTGTTATATATTCTCTGCTACGCCCATTCTGTTATACATAATTGACACCCCAGTTATACATTACTTATTTATACAGCCGTACGTCGGTCCTTACCCGTATTTAAACTGATTTCTGAAAAGAGAAAAATATACATTATGCCACCTTTAAAAGATATATATATATATATATATATATATATATATATATATATATATATATATATATATATATATATATATATACGTATATACATTTAATATAAATAATAGTGAAATTTACATACAGCCAAACATAAGTCATTACATTCATTTATGTTTAATTAGAAGATACTTTAAAAGTCATTATTTCTAATAGCGGCTGAATTATCTGTATGCCTTTGTGCATTAATTGCATTTGAGTATTAATTACCTTTATGTATTAATTACCTTTGTGAATTAATTACGTTTGAGTACTAATTGCGGTAGTAATAAAATTACAAATATTAAATTTAACATGAAAAGAAGAGTTTTTAAGACAAATATATATATATATATATATATATATATATATATATATATATATATATATATATATATA
>WNWK01003570.1:155000-163044 GCA_009830355.1 Cherax destructor
TCTTAATAACACACACACACACACTTTATTTTGTAAGGACATTGAGAACAGACATCAGCACAGCTGGGGTGGTACTTGTCAGTTTTTTGAGTCTCGTATTTTCACGTGTTTGAGACAGTCACAGGAAGAGGCAGTTGGAACCCGGCCTCTTCCTGTGGCTGTCTCTCAAACACAAAGTCCCACAGTTGTCCTGGAAACTGTCCTCATCACTGTGTAGAAGACAGACGAGTACCAACGCAGATTTGATGTTTTGATTACCTTGGAGTGTCCAAGGCTTGACACTGGCTTGTCTTGCACTGGCCTGTCTTCCTCTGGCTTGTCTTGCACTGGCCTGTCTTCCTCTGGCTTGTCTTGCACTGGCCTGTCTTCCTCTGACTTGTCTTGCACTGGCCTGTCTTCCTCTGACTTGTCTTGCACTGGCCTGTCTTCCTCTGGCTTGTCTTGCACTGGCCTGTCTTCCTCTGACTTGTCTTGCACTGGCCTGTCTTCCTCTGGCTTGTCTTGCACTGGCCTGTCTTCCTCTGGCTTGTCTTGCACTGGCCTGTGTGCACTTTGTGTATAATTCGTTGTTGAGTTGTGAACGCAAGCCTCAGTCTCCTAGCTTCTGGCTTCAGTAGACTGTCACATATTGTTCTCTCCTCTCGATATTGTCTGTGAGTCTACTGGTAGAGTTGGGCTCTGCCTATTGTATACAGGTTTGTGAAATTGTAAATCAGTGTTAGACATTGTCTGTGCAGTGCTTATGAACGTTATCTGCTCACACGTGTCAGTCCTGGGTGACAATGAATGATTCCTCTTTGAGACTTTGGCCTTGAAGTTATTGTTAGTGTTGTGAGGGAGGTGTTATATGCATGTATATACTTTATATATATACATATAATATATATATATATATATATATATATATATATATATATATATATATATATATATATATATATATACATCTACGAACAATACTGCGACTGGCCGGGAATCGAACCCCGATCCTTTAGCATGGCTCATGAGAAGCTGCCGAAATTCCGAGACGCCTTAGTCCACTCGGCCTTTGATGCTTCAAACATCAGGTGTCCAGTACCACTGGACATGTCACCCTGGTGCCGGTGCTGGACATGTCACCCTGGTGACATACGTGTCCGTGGAGGCTACACGACTAATTTCATTCTCCTTCCATTTGGAATTTTGTTGGGTGTAACGAAGTTATTACGTTACGTAAAAATATGTACTGGCGCGTAAGGGGTAACTGCTTGTTTAGGGTCATTTAAAATATTAAAAATACTACATCAACCTAGGGCCAAGATTGTTTCCTCACAAAAAGCATTGAGTAAATGGTCAGTGCTTATTTTAACTATAAGGGAGAGCACAAAAACTAACATATACAAAAAATATTATATTAATTGTATGTAACCTAAATTATACAACACACAACCTACCCTCTATATATTACATAAACCCACTAGTACAGTGGTACTAGTTACATATATAAAACAGTAGGGCTCCAACACCCCCCCACCCCTTTTCCTTCTGCCGGTTTCTGAACCTGCAGCCAAAAACACTATTATCTGTACTCTATAATACAGGCCCTCCACTTACCAGGACCTACAGGAAAAATCACACAAACACCAAACGTCTTATGACGTCTTATGACGTCATGCTCCAGCCACCGCTCTTCCAGTACTGACAACACACACACCTCTCTTGTCCTGTCCTGGCTTCTGATCCACCAGGAATAATACGCATCAGGTTTCAGAACAAATCCCGTTATTGACATTATTAATGAAGCCTTTTTATACACATTTTCTACAATGCCCTGCGTAATAGCGGGCGTGCTAAAGGATCGGGGGTTCGATTCCCAGTCAGTCGCAGCATTGTTTACATATATATATATATATATATACATACATACATATTATTTTTTTTTTTTTTTATTAACACATCGGCCGATTCCCACCAAGGCAGGGTGGCCCGAAAAAGAAAAACTTTCATCATCATTCACTTCATCACTGTCTTGCCAGAAGGGTGCTTTACACTACAGTTATAAAACTGCAACATTAACACCCCTCCTTCAGAGTGCCGGCACTGTACTTCCCATCTCCAGAACTCAAGTCCGGCCTGCCGGTTTCCCTGAATCCCTTCATAAATGTTACTTTGCTCACACTCCAACAGCACGTCAAGTATTAAAAACCATATGCCTCCATTCACTCCTATCAAATACGCTCACACATGCTTGCTGGAAGTCCAAGCCCCTCGCACACAAAACTTCCTTTACCCCTCCCTCCAACCTTTCCTAGGCCGACCCCTACCCCCGCCTTCCTCCACTACAGATTTATACACTCCGAAGTCACTCTGTCTCGTTCCATTCTCTCTACATGTCCAAACCACCTCAACAACCCCTCCTCAGCTCTCTGAACAATCGTTTTGGTAATCCGCACCTCCTCCTAATTTCCAAACTCCGAATTCTCTGCATTATATTCACACCACACATTGACCTCAGACATGACATCTCCACTGCCTCCAGCCTTCTCCTCGTTGCAACATTCATCACCCATGCTTCACACCCATATAAGAGCGTTGGTATAACTATACTCTCATACATTCCCTCTTTACTTCCATGGACAAGGTTCTTTGTCTCCACAGACTCCGAAGTGCTCCACTCACCCTTTTCCCCTCATCAATTCTATGATTCACCTCATCCTTCATAGACCCATCCGCCGACATGTCCACTCCCAAATATCTGAATACATTCACCTCCTCCATACTCTCTCCCTCCAATCTGATATCCAATCTTTCGTCACCTATTCTTTTTGTTATCCTCATCACCTTACTCTTTCCTATATTCACTTTCAATTTTCTTCTTTTACACACCCTACCAAATTCATCCACCAACCTCTGCAGCTTCTCTTCAGAATCTCCCAAAAGCACAGTGTCATCAGCAAAAGCAACTGTGACAACTCCCACTTTGTATTTGCTTCTTTATCTTTTAGCCCAACACCTCTTGCCAAGACCCTCGCATTCACTTCTCTTACAACCCCATCTATAAATATATTGAACAACCACGGTGACATCACACATCCTTGTCAAGGCCCACTTTTACTGGGAAATAGTCCCCTTCCCTCCTACACACTCTAACCTGAGCCTCACTATCCTCATAAAAACTCTTCACTGCTTTCAGTAACCTTCCTCCTATTCCATACACCTGCAACATCTGCCACATTGCCCCCTATCTACCCTATCATACGCCTTTTCCAAATCCATAAATGCCACAAAAACATATTTACCCTTATCCAAATACTGTTCACCTATATGTTTCACTGTAAACACTGGTCCCACACACCCCTACCTTTCCTAAAGCCCCCTTGTTCATCTGCTATCCTGCTTTCTGTTTTACTCTTAATTCTTTCAATAATAACTCTACCATACACTTTACCAGGTACACTCAACAGACTTATTCCCCCATAATTTTTGCACTCTCTTTTGTCCCCTTTGCCTTTATACAAAGGAACAATACACGCTTCTGCCAATTCCTAGGTACCTTACCCCCTTCCATACATTTATTAAATAATAGCACCAACCACTCCAAAATTATATCCCCACCTGCTTTTAACATTTCTATCTTTATCCCCTCAATCCCAGCTGCCTTACCCCCTTTCATTCTACCCACTGCCTCACGAACTTCCCCTACACCCACTGGTTTCCACCTCCTACAAGATGTTATTCCTCCTTGCCCTACACACGAAATCACAGCTTCCTGTCTTCATCAACATTTAACAACTCCTCAAAATATTCTCTCCATCTTCCCGATACCTCTAACTCTCCATTTAATAACTCTCCTCTCTATTTTTAACTGTCAAATCCATTTGTTCTCTAGGCTTCCTCAACTTATTAATCTCATTCCAAAACTTTTTCTTATTTTCAACAAAATTTGCTGATAACATCTCCCCCCACTTCTCATCTGCTCTCTTTTTACATTGCTTCACCACTCTTTTAACCTCTCTTTTTCTCTCCATACTCTTCCCTCCTTGCATCACTTCTACTTTGTAAAAACCTCTCATATGCTAACTTTTTCTCCTTACACTTCTTTACATCATCATTCCACCAACGCTCCTCTTCCCTCCTGCACCCACTCGCCTGTAACCACAAACTTCTCGAACACTCTAACACTACATTTTTAAATCTACCCCATACATTTTCGACCCCATTGCTACACTCTCACTAGCCCATCTATTCTCCAATAGTTGTTTTATATCTTACCCTAACTGCCTCCTCTTTTGTTTATAAACCTTCACCTCTCTTTTACTTACTGATTCTATTTTCCTTGTATCCCATCTACCTTTTACTCCCACTGTGAGCTATAACTAAAAAGTGATCTGATATATCTGTAGCCCCTCTATAAACATGTACATCCTGAAGTCTACTCAACAGTCTTTTATCTACCAATACATAGTCCAACAAACTACTGTCATTACGCCCTACATCATATCTTGTATACTTATTTATCCTCTTTTTCTTAAAATATGTATTACCTATAACTAAACCCCTTTCTATACAAAGTTCAATCAAAGGGCTCCCATTATCATTTACACCTGGCACCCCAAACTTACCTACTACACCCTCTCTGCATGTTTCTCCCACTTTAGCATTTGGGTCCCCTACCACAATTACTCTCTCATTTGGTTCAAAAGTTCCTATACATTCCTTAACATCTCCCAAAATCTCTCTCTCTCCTCACACTCCTCTCTTCTCCAGGTGCATACACGCTTATTATGACCCACTTTTCGCATCCGACCCTTATTTTAATCCACATAATCCTTAATTACACATTTATATTCCCTCTTTTCCTTCCATAACTGATCCTTCAACATTATTGCTACCCTTCCTTAGCTCTAACTCTCTCAGATACTCCTGACATAATCCCATTTATTTCTCCCCACTAAAACTCGCCTACCCCTTCAGCTTTGTTTCGCTTGGGGCCAAGACATCAACTTTTCATTCATAACATCGGCAATCATCTCTTTCTTATCATCCGCACTACATCCACGCACATTCAGACAACCCAATTTATAAAGTTTTTTCTTCTCGTTTTTAGTAGATTTGTACAGGAGAAGGGGTTACTAGCCATTACATATATATTATTATTTTTTATTAACACATCGGCCGATTCCACCAAGGCAGGGTGGCCCGAAAAAGAAAAACTTTCATCATCATTCACGCCATCACTGTCTTGCCAGAAGGGTGCTTTTACACTACAGTTATAAAACTGCAACATTAACACCCTCCTTCAGAGTGCCGGCACTGTACTTCCCATCTCCAGAACTCAAGTCCGGCCTGCCGGTTTCCTGAATCCCTTCATAATGTTACTTTGCTCCCTCCAACAGCCGTCAAGTATTAAAACCATATGCCTCCATTCACTCCTATCAAATACGCTTTACACATGCTTGCTGGAAGTCCAAGCCCTCGCACCAAAACTTCCTTTACCCTCCCTCCAACCTTTCCTAGGCCGACCCCTACCCGCCTTCCCTCCACTACAGATTTATACACTCTCGAAGTCCTTGTCTCGTTCCATTTCTCTACATGTCCAAACCACCTCAACAACCCCTCCTCAGCTCTCTGGGCAATCGTTTTGGTAATCCCGCACCTCCTCCTAATTTCCAAACTCCGAATTCTCTGCATTATATTCACACCACACATTGACCTCAGACATGACATCTCCACTGCCTCCAGCCTTCTCCTCGTTGCAACATTCATCACCCATGCTTCACACCCATATAAGAGCGTTGGTATAACTATACTCTACATTCCCCTCTTTACTTCCATGGACAAGGTTCTTTTCTCCCCAGACTCCGAAGTGCTCCACTCACCCTTTTCCCTCATCAATTCTATGATTCACCTCATCCTTCATAGACCCATCCGCCGACATGTCCACTCCCAAATATCTGAATACATTCACCTCCTCCATACTCTTCCTCCAATCTGATATCCAATCTTTCGTCACCTATTCTTTTTTGTTATCCTCATCACCTTACTCTTTCCTATATTCACTTTCAATTTTCTTCTTTTTCACACCCTACCAAATTCATCCACCAACCTCTGCAGCTTCTCTTCAGAATCTCCCAAAGCACAGTGTCATCAGCAAAAGCAACTGTGACAACTCCCACTTTGTATTTGCTCTTTATCTTTTAGACCAACACCTTTTGCCAAGACCCTTGCATTCACTTCTCTTAAACCCCATCTATAAATATATTGAACAACCACGGTGACATCCACATCCTTGTCTAAGGCCCACTTTTACTGGGAAATGTCCCCCTTTCCCCCCTACACCTTTTAACCTGAGCCCCACTATCCCATAAAACCCTTTACTGCTTTCAGAAACCCTTTCCCTCCTTTTCCCAAAACCCCCAAATCTGCCACATTGCCCCCTATCTACCCTATCATACCCCTTTTCCAAATCCATAAATCCCAAAAAAACATATTTCCCCTTACCCAAATACTGTTCACCTATTTTTTCCCTGTAAACACTTGGTCTCCCCCCTCCCTTTTTAAAACCCCCCTTGTTCATCTTTATCCTGCTTTCGTTTTACCAATTTTTAAATAATAACTTACCATCCCTTTTACCAGGTACACCAACAGACTTTTTCCCCCAAAATTTTTTGCACTTTTTTTGTCCCCTTGCCTTTTAAAAAGGAACAATACACGCCTTCCAACCCCTAGGTCCCTTTCCCCCTTTTCCCAAACTTTTTTAAAAAATAGCCCCAAACCCACTCCAAAATTATATCCCCCCCTTTTTAACATTTTATCTTTATCCCATCAATCCCAGTGCCTTCCCTTTCATTCTCCCCATGCTTCCGAACTTCCCCACACCCCCGGCTCTTCCACACTTACAAGTTTTATTCCTCCTTGCCACACACGAAATCCGTTTCCCTTTTCCCATCCTTTAACAAATCCTCAAAATATTTTCCATCTTCCGATACCTCAAACTCCATTTAATCCCTCTTCCCCTTTTAAAAAAAAAAAAAAAAAAAAAAAAAAAAAAAAAAAAAAATAAAAAAAAATTTTATTTATAATACTCTTTTTCCCCGGGGCAGTGGGTGAAAAAAAATTTTTTATTCAACCATTTCCCAGGGGAGCCACTCAGTTCTACAGTTATAAACTAAAAATTAGCACCCCCCCTTTCAGGTCCCGGCACTGTATTTCCCCATCTCCAGGAGACTCAAGCCCGGGGCCTCCCTTTTCCCTGAACCCCTTCATAAATGTTACTTTTCCACTTCAAAAAGTCAAGTCCTAAGAACCATTTGTTCCCTTTTTTATCAAATACACGCTTGTGGAAACCAAGCCCCCACAAAAAATTTTTACCCCCCCCCCAACCTTTAGGCACCCCTACCCCTTTCCCTCCACTAAGATTTTTATACTGGGCATTCTATTATTTCCCTCCTCTCTACATGCCCAAACCATTCAATAACCCCCCCTCAGTTCTGGATAAAAGTTTTGAATCACACCTCCCCCCTAATTCCAAACTACAGATTTCTGCATTATATTCCCCCCATACATTGCCTCAGACATGACATCTACTGCCTCCAGCCTTCTCCCCGTTGCAAAATTCACCACCATGTTCACACCCAAAAAAAGCATTGAAACAACTTTAATTCCCCCTTTTCTTTTGGAAAGTTGTTTTTCTCCCCAAACTCCTAAGTGCACCCTTACCTTTTTTCCCCGTCAATTCATGTTACTTCATCTTTCATAGACCCATCTGCTGACACGTCCACTCCCCCAAAATCTGAATACATTCACCCCTTCCATACTTCTCTCCCCCCAATTTATATCCAACTTTTTGTTACCCTAAGATTCCCCCACCTTACTTTTTTCCTATATTCACTTTAATTTTTCTTACATACCCCACCCAAACTCATCAACCACCCTCTAACTTCATTAAAATCCAAATGCACAGTTACAAAAGAACAACTGTTACATTCCCACTTTGTGTTAGATTCTTTTTCTTTTAACACCACACCTCTTGCCAACACCTAATTCCTTCTTTTAAACCCCCATC
>WNWK01003571.1:0-67429 GCA_009830355.1 Cherax destructor
TGATGAAATTTTACTGTTTAAATTATTATATAATGATATTAGATATTAGATTGTTACAGGTGTTAAGATTCTTGAATGATAATATGGAATTGAGATTATCTTAAGGAAAATAACATTGAGCATTTTTGACATTAACTTATAATATGAGTAGGGGTAACATAATAGTAACATATTATTAAAAATTGAGATTATCGTATAGGAAAGTAACAATGAGCATTTTTCAAAGTAGTTTATAGTATGATCATTTAGGTTTGGGTGAGTAGGTGGTTTTTGAGTTGAGTCTTACTTGCCAGTCATACTTATTATATAATGTCTTATATCTACAAGCATTGTATAACACTTTGCCTGGAATTTCTGGGTTATCCTAGGTAATTTACACTATGTATAATAACTGTACTTGTGTACATGTGAGAGAGAGACAGAGATATAGGACAGATAGATACAGTGGACCCCCGCTATTCGAACGGCTCGGCAGTCGAACAAATCGTCATTAGTACAGACTTAATGTTTTCTTCTCCACCATAGGAAAGAATCTAGCGAGTAAAATCCCAAGCTCAAACACCCGTCCAACAGACTACCTCACAAACACCTACCCTAATACGCTATTCCTAGCTCCTACCAACCCAATTGAAGTCTCGCTCATAATCAACACCCTTAAAAACAAGGCAGGAGACATAAACAGCCTACCAACTTTTATGTACAAAAAAGCTTCACAGGTACTGTCACCAATCATAGCAACACTATTCAATAAATCCATTGAAGCCTCTACCTTTCCATCAATTCTCAAAATAGCTAGGGTCACCCCGATCCACAAAGGAGGTGATCAAACAGACCTGAATAATTATAGACCAATTTCTAATTTACCATTGCTTTCTAAAATCTTGAAAAATTAATTCATAGACAAATCTATTCCTACCTCGTCTCACACAATGTACTCAACCCTGTCAATTTGGATTCAGGACAAACAAGAGCACAAACGATGCTATTACGCACATGTTGGAGTTAATATATACAGCACTTGAGAAAAAGAAGTCCCACTGGGAATCTTCATTGATCTCCAAAGCTTTTGATACAGTCGACCATGATTTACTGCTCACAAAATTAGCACACTATGGTATAGGGCACCCACTCAACTACCTAAAATCATACCTCACCAACAGAAGCCAATACGTGTACACAAATGGAGCGAACTCTTCCACACAACCAATTACAGTCGGAGTCCCTTAAGGAAGTGTCCTGGGGCCACTCCTATTCCTCATTTACATAAATGACCTACCGAATGCATCACAACTACTCAAACCCATTTTATTTGCAGATGACACAACATATGTCTTCTCTCACCCAAATCCAGTTATACTGGCCAACACTGTTAATGCCGAATTACAGAAAATATCAACATGGATGACGACTAACAAGCTTACTCTCAATACTGACAAGACCTACTTCATACAGTTTGGAAGCAAAGCCACAAATGTTCCACTTAACATAACACTTAATGGTACACCCATCACAAGACTCACGAGGGAAAATTCCTAGGAATCCACCTTGACAGTAGCCTTAAATTCCAAACACATATACAACAAATTTCCAAGAAAATCTCGAAGACAGTAGGCATATTATCAAAGATACGCTATTATGTACCTCAATCAGCTCTCCTTGCACTATATCATTCACTTATCTACCCGTATCTCACCTATGGAATCTGTGCATGGGGATCAACAACGTTAAATCACCTTAGACCACTCATAACACAACAAAAGGCCGCAGTCAGAATGATAACAAATTCCCACTCTAGACAGCATACTCCACCAATATTCAAAAGTCTCAAACTACTCACCGTAAAGAACATTCATACTTACTCTTGTGCCTACTACATATATAAAACTTTACACTCTAATATAAACCCTCTGCTCAAAACTCTCCTCACCAACTTTAATAGGACCCATGACCACAACACACGACACAGATCACTTTTTGATATACCCCGTGTTCATATCAACCTATGTAAAAATTCTATGCACATAAAGGGCCCCAGAATCTGGAATTCATTACCAGTAAATATTAAGATAATCTTGTCTGAAAATCAATTTAAGACTCAACTCAAAAACCACCTACTCACCCAAACCTAAATGATCATGCTATAAACTACTTTGAAAAATGCTCATTGTTACTTTCCTATACGATAATCTCAATTTTTAATAATATGTTACTATTATGTTACCCCCTACTCATATTATAAGTTAATGTCAAAAATGCTCAATGTTATTTTCCTTAAGATAATCTCAATTCCATATTATCATTCAAGAATCTTAACACCTGTAACAATCTAAGATCTAATATCATTATATAATAATTTAAACAGTAAAATTTCATCATATTGTAATTTTGAAAATAATTTTTAACTAGAATAAACTCAATAAATTTCTCTAATATTAAGTACATAGTTTTTAAGGACTAGAATAAGCTGCCCCTAATGCCATGGCATGTCAGTGGCTCTCCTTGCACTCAATTTACATTGTAATTTCCCATACCCATGTAACCTGCAATGAAATAAAATTTGTTTGTTTGTTTGTTTGATTTTCAGACAAGATTATCTTAATATTTACTGGTAATGAATTCCAGATTCTGGGGCCCTTTATGTGCATAGAAATTTTACATAGGTTGATATGAACACGGGGTATATCAAAAAGTGATCTGTGTCGTGTGTTGTGGTCATGGGTCCTATTAAAGTTGGTGAGGAGAGTTTTGAGCAGAGGGTTTATATTAGAGTGTAAAGTTTTATATATGTAGTAGGCACAAGAGTAAGTATGAATGTTCTTTACGGTGAGTAGTTTGAGACTTTTGAATATTGGTGGAGTATTCTGTCTAGAGTGGGAATTTGTTATCATTCTGACTGCGGCCTTTTGTTGTGTTATGAGTGGTCTAAGGTGATTTACGTTGTTGATCCCCATGCACAGATTCCATAGGTGAGATACGGGTAGATAAGTGAATGATATAGTGCAAGGAGACTGATTGAGGTACATAATAGCGTATCTTTGATAATATGCCTACTGTCTTCGAGTTTTCTTGGAAATTTGTTGTATATGTATTTGGAATTTAAGGCTACTGTCAAGGTGGATTCCTAGGAATTTTCCCTCTGTGAGTCTTGTGATGGGTGTACCATTAAGTGTTATGTTAAGTGGAACATTTGTGGCTTTGCTTCCAAACTGTATGAAGTAGGTCTTGTCAGTATTGAGAGTAAGCTTGTTAGTCGTCATCCATGTTGATATTTTCTGTAATTCGGCATTAACAGTGTTGGCCAGTATATAACTGGATTTGGGTGAGAGAAGACATATGTTGTGTCATCTGCAAATAAAATGGGTTTGAGTAGTTGTGATGCATTCGGTAGGTCATTTATGTAAATGAGGAATAGGAGTGGCCCCAGGACACTTCCTTGAGGGACTCCGACTGTAATTGGTTGTGTGGAAGAGTTCGCTCCATTTGTGTACACGTATTGGCTTCTGTTGGTGAGTTATGAAAATTGTCATAACACCATTCTTCAAGGAGTTTCATATATACTCCAGTATGTCTAAAACATTGCTGGGACCTATAAATACTTCGTATATAGTTATAGACAATAGTAAATGACCAAGGCAGGTGAAAATGTTCACCTGTTGGTGTGATTGTGACTATTTGAGTACTATTTCAGTACCTAATATTAGTGTTAGAACAAAGATTGGCTATGAAATCACAAGAACTATTATAAATTGTAATTATCAGAACATAAAAATTATATAAATTAAAATAAAAACTAGAAACAAAAGTATATGGGCAATACTTCTGCAAGTGGCAGAACTTGATGTTGCTGTCAGGTGAGCATCCAGCACCAAATTGGCGGGCTTATATCTCGGTAAGTACTGGCCCTAAAATTTTTTTAAAGCCTATCCTGTTTATAAAAATGCGCTCTTCATTTTTAAAAAAAAAAACTTTTTTTTTTTTTTCAAAATATTCGGAGCAGTACGCAAATGAACGTAAATCTACGTGTGGACAGTTTAAGGGTTAACAAATTATGACTCTTATACGACACGTGAACTTTCATGAATTTTTTCTCTTACCTTTATCAGTGCGACTAGAAAAGTAGATCACAGGAGTATTAGCTGGACAAAGACGTATCAATCCATTTTCCACTATCCCATGAACACTGCTCAATTTATTCTCCAAGTCCTCTGTTTGTTTTTGAATACCCCTAAAAGAAAAATTAACAATACTGTACTTGCATCATTATACAGTACAGTGCATATTTTAACACTATATTTCTTGCTCAACATAACCTTTATTCTACAGCCATAATGTCAATAACACCACATTTTTTTTTTGTCCCAGTGCAGTTGAACCTGGAGGAAAAAACAATAAATTTCAATTCCGCACTATCCTAGATGTTTGGCATGTCCTGGTCATATAATGACCAGAAGTGAGAATTCGTCCAGCAACCATACCTCAGTAATGTAACTTGAAACTTAACATAAAAAATATGGTTTTACCTCACTTAGTAGAAGTCTAACCTTCTGCTGGCTATTTGCTCTGACCTATTGTATGAGGGAATGAAAAGGAAGGGCAAGGGAGACAATACACATTACTACAGCCTCCAGGTCATACCCCTTTTTTGTCTACTAGATACAGCAATAGTTATACATTCATCTGTAAGAGGAATTTTGTCCTGCAAAAATGTCGAGTTTATAATGCCTACCATATCATAGGTATCACAAGAGACTCTTAAAATTAGGGTTTTTGCATGATTATTGTACATATAATGAATGCTGTATTTCTCTTTGTCCACACTGTGGCCCAAAAATACAGACAAATAGGCTTCTCAATCAATCTAATTTCTAGTGTTCCTATCAGTGGAAGACTTTTCAATTGGATTAAGGTATTTTTTTTTCTCCCTGCATATATTAGTTGGCTGGAAGCTGATTGAAGCTCAATCCTATGACACCAGTGTGTCTGGCTCCTGGACAGTGGCAGTAAATATGCCACTGGAGCTCTTTATGGAAAGCATGATGCTGACATGCCTATACTGTCAATTGTAAAAGTTGTAAAACCCTAGACTGATTTAGCATCTCTAAGCTCGATCGTCTTATGTTTATTGTACTTGATCTATAGTGGCTCATTTCATAACAATGGATGCAGGATATTGCTCAGAACCTCCATTAAGAGATACATACACTATATCCACATTCCTGTCAATCAGATTCTATAGCTTCAATCCATTAATCAGCTACTTATGTCAATACGTAGTCTAGTACAGTGGAACCCCGAGTTTTGGCCGCCCTGAGTTTTGGGCACTTCGAGTTTCGACAGCTTTTTTCGGCCAAATTTTGTCCCGAGTTTTGGGCGTTGCCCAGTGTTTCGGCCGGCATACCAGACCTGTCTGCCTGCCCGCGCTTGCGCGCCTCCCTGCGCAGGTGTCGTGAGCCAGTCTAGCGTTGTTTATCCTTGAGTGAACATTACCGTGCGCGCTCATCCAAACATTTCACAATAAATTCATTGTGTTTAGTGCTTCTTCATTAATTGTGACTGTGAAATAAGCCACCACAGGCCCAAAGAAACTTCCTGTGGTAAAGAAAGTGAGGAACACCATAAAAGTGAAGAAGGAGATAGTAGAAAAATACGAGTGGCGTAGGGGTTGGAGGCGAGTGGTGAGAATGTGGAATGTGGTGGAGGACCACAGGGAAGAGCTAACCACTGACGAACTGCAAGAGCTTCAACTGGAACAGCATCAGACCACAGCTGAGGAACTTGCTTCAGAGGAGGAGGAAGGAGGAGTGAAGGAGGTACCTTCAGTGATTAAGGAAATGTGTGGAATGTGGAATAAGTTGGAAAATTTTGTGGAGAAATACCACCCTGAGCAAGCTGAAACAAGCCATCTCTGCAACATGTTCAGTGACAAAACAATGTCCCATTTTAGGGAAATCTTAAAGAGATGCCAGAAACAGAGCACTCGACAGTTATTTTGTGTGACAGGAGTCGAGTGACTCTCAAGCTGGTCCTAGTGCCATTAAAAGACAAAGAAGGGAAGTAACCCCAGAGAGGAACTTGTTACCTAAAGTTCTTATGGAGGGGATTCCCCTTCCAAACAATAAGTCCTCCTTCTCTCCTCCTCCCTATCTTCCAGATGCCAGCAAGTCTCTTCAATAAAGGTACGTAAATGTTATTTTAAATGTTTATTTAAATGTTAATTTATCTATTTTATTACTAATTTAAGTACTATATGTATTTATCTGTGTTGTGTGTATGTAAAACTATAGTTAATCTTCAAAAAATGTATTTTTTTTTTAATATTTTTGTGGGTCTGGAATGGATTAATTGTATTTACATTATTTCTTATGGGAAATATTGCTTCGACTTTTGGCCGTTTTGAGTTTAGGCCTAGCTCCTGGACCAGATTACAGCTGAAACTTGGGGTTCCACTGTACTTGACACTTTTCTCTTTCCTGATTATAGCTGCATCTACTGTATTACAGAGGCTGGTGTACAATTTCAAAGTCATCACTAAACTTTAATCATCAAAGAATGCATTTTAAAGAACAATATGAAAAATTATTTCCTGTGTGGGGTTCGATGAACTACTGATATGCCAACTCCCCATGCCAGCTGGTCACCCTCGGGTAAAGTAGAAAACAAATGAGCCTGAGAAAGCCTAGATGAAAAACCTGAGCTAAAAGTACTAAGTGCTACGAAAAAGAAAGCATCATTAATCTAGAATGCTCAAGACCAAGACATGTCCAGATTACTAATCTTTCAGAACTCAGCATCACTAATATATGTACACAAAATGAAAAAATATCATATTACAGTACAATATACTGTACTAAAAAATATCATAAGCATAAAAATTACAGTACAGCTTTTATGTAGCAAAAACTAAGATTATTAAAGTAATATATGGTTGATTCAGTTGTTGAAAGGTGTCAGGAAATTCAAACCAATGATCATTTTTCCAACATCTAATCACCCTAATTTTCATCAAATCTAGGCAACTGATCATACCAAAACAACTGACCTTCAGCAAACTGATATTCTATTGTACTGGTAAACTATGGGGAATTTGTCAACAGCTGTTATTCTGAAGTGGTTCATCAAATGCCACAGTATTCTGGAGTAAACAGGAAGCAAAGAATTTGATTCTAAATCCTATAACTATGCAAGATATTCTTTCTGTTACCACCAAAAAGCTCAAAATAAAAATGCCTGAATATCTGACAATTTTAACATCAATGGGGCAATAGTTGAAGCACAACATATTCAATAAACATTAATTTAAAAGGTTTGAAAATGCAACATTAAAAGATTGAACCATGCAGTGTTGCAAAATAATATTCATTGGCAACTACACTATACAGATTACAGCTAGCCCTAACAACAATTTACAAATCAAGTACTGTGCTGTAGCACTAACCGAAGTCCTGTGCCAGAATATCCAACGTACAGAAGGTACCTCCTCATCGTCTGGTTACCAAGTTTGCTCAGACTGTCTTAAGCAAACCCACTTTTTCAAAATGCTGGTCAAACCTGATGAGAGAATAGTTGACTAACTGGTACAAATGATGATGAATTAGGCTACCCACAAAGGAATTAGTTTTCAGTACAACTGAAAATTAAATAAGCTACCCATAATATGATTAATTACCCTTGCAGTACAGTATGTATATGTTTCTTATGAGGTTTAAATAATTCTGCACCTAATACAGTAATGTATATCAAATAAGCATTCTGGTTCAGCATTTAAAGCTTAAATTTGTACAAGCTATGGAACCTCATTAAGAAAGCATCTACAACGACACTCCACTTTTATACAGTGCAATATTGTGAAGCAGTATTCAGAAGCATTTTTGGGAGGTAAACTACACAGTTTTAGTTTATAAATTACATGTCTGTAGATTTATACTAATGCATATAACATACACAACAAATATAGATACATACAGTGTATACAATGGTAACATAATAAGCTTTACTTAGGAAAAATTTATAAATGGTTTTACAATAATATAAATTTTTACAAAGGCTCTGAGGACACATATGTAAAGGATATGCATATAAACATCGTTTAGGAGTGAAGAAGAGCAGGATGTGAGTGTGGGGGAGGTGCGTGAGGCATTACGTAAAATGAAAGGGGGGTAAAGCAGCTGGAACTGATGGGATCATGACAGAAATGTTAAAAGCAGGGGATGATATAGTGCTGAAGTGGTTGGTAATTTTGTTTAATAAATGTATGAAAGAGGGGAAGGTACCTAGGGATTGGCAGAGAGCATGTATAGTTCCTTTATATAAAGGGAAGGGGGATAAAAGAGAGTGTAAAAATTATAGGGGAATAAGTTTACTGAGTATACCAGGTAAAGTGTATGGCAGGGTTATTATTGAAAGAATTAGAGGTAAGACAGAGAGTAGGATTGCAGATGAGCAAGGAGGCTTTAGAGTGGGTAGGGGATGTGTAGATCGAGTGTTTACAGTGAAGCTTATATGTGAACAATATTTAGATAAAGGTAGAGAAGTTTTCATTGCATTTATGGATTTAGAAAAGGCATATGAGAGAGTGGATAGGGAAGCAATGTGGCAAATGTTGCAAGTGTATGGAATAGGTAGTAAGTTACTGAAGGCTGTAAAGAGTTTTTATGAGGATAGTGAGACTCAGGTTAGGGTGTGTAGAGAGAGGGAGATTACTTCCGGTAAAAGTAGGTCTTAGACAGGGATGTGTAATGTCACCATGGTTGTTTAATATATTTATAGATGGGGTTGTAAAAGAAGTAAATGCTAGGATGTTGGTGAGAGGGTGGGATTAAATTATGGGGAATTAAATGCAAAATGGGAGTTGACACAGTTACTTTTGCTGATGATACTGTGCTTATGGGAGATTCTAAAGAAAAGTTGCAAGGTTAGTGGACGAGTTTGGGAGAGTGTGTAAAGGTAGAAAGTTGAAAGTGAACATAGATAAGAGTAAGGTGATGAGGGTATCAAACAATTTAAATAAAGAAAAATTGGATATCACATTGGAGAGAGGGATTATGGAAGAAGTAAATGTTTTCAGATATTTGGGAGTTGACGTGTCAGCGGATGGGTTTATGAAGGATGAGGTTAACCATAGAATTGATGAAGGAAAAAAGGTGAGTGGTGCGTTGAGGTATCTGTGGAGACAAAAAACGTTATCCATGGAGGCAAAAAAGGGAATGTACCAAAGTATAGTGGTACCAACACTCTTATATGGGTGTGAAGCATGGGTTGCAAATGCTGCAGCGAGAAGGAGGCTGGAGGCAGTGGAGATGTCCTGTCTAAGGGCAATGTGTGGTGTAAATATTATGCAGAAAATTCGGAATGTGGAAATTAGGAGAAGATGTGGAGTTACTAAAAGTATTTGTCAGAGGGCTGAAGAGGGGTTGTTGAGGTGGTTTGGTCATTTAGAGAGAATGGATCAAAGTAGAATGACTTGGAGAGCGTATAAATCTGTAAGGGAAGGAAGGCGGGGTAGGGGTCGTCCTAGAAAAGGTTGGAGGGAGGGGGTAAAGGAGGTTTTGTGAGCGAGGGGCTTGGACTTCCAGCAAGCATGTGTGAGCGTGTTAGATAGGAGTGAATGGAGACGAATGGTTTTTGGGACATGACGATTTGTTGGAGTGTGAGCAGGGTAACATTTTGTGAAGGGATTCAGGGAAACCAGTTAATTGATTTAGTTGGACTTGAGTCCTGGAAATGGGAAGTACTACAATCCCTGCACTTTAAAGGAGGGGTCTGTGATAGTGACAGCTGGGAGGGACTATTCTCAGCTGTCGTATCTGAGCGCCTCTGCAAAGACAGTGATTATGTACGAGTGTAGTGAAAGTGTTGAATGATGATGAAAGTATTTTCTTTTTGGGTCACCCTGCCTCGGTGGGAGACGGCCGACTTGTTGAAAAAAAAAAAATGCATATAAACTGCCTGCCTACATATATGCACATTACGGTGCATGTATATACTATTTAAAATCAATGAGTAATCTTATAAGAAAAACAAGAGTCAAATTTTCTAAGAACACAATTAATACAGTACATGAGCATATAATTTGCTTAATATATACAGTGGTCCCTCGGTTTTCGTGCATCTCCAAACTCTAACATTTATGTAAGTGTATTTTCGTAAGTGCTGTTGTAAGTGTATTTTTGGGGGCCTGAAATAGACTAACCTACGTGACATTATTTCTTAAGGAAGTAAATTCGTTCGGTAATGGCACTTGAGCAGTATTCTGGAACGAATTTTCGGCGAAAACTGAGGGACCACTGTATATTATTTTCTTCTGTCTTTCTTTCTTTTTTGGGTTTCTCTTTCTTTTTGGGTCACCCTGCCTCAGTGGGAAACAGCCGATGTGTTAAAAAAAATACATAAATCTGTAGTGGAGGGGTAGGGGTCATCCTAGGAAAGGATGGAGGGAGGAGGTAAAGGAGGTTTTGTGTGCAAGGGGCTTGGACATGCAGCAGACATGTGTGAGCATGTTAGATAGTGAATGGAGACGAATGCTTTTGGGACCTGACGAGCTATTGGAATGTGAGCAGGGTAATATTTTGTGAAGGGATTCAGGAAAACTGGTTAGCCGGACTTGAGTCCTGGAGCTGGGAAGTACAATACCTGCACTTTAAAGGAGGGGTTTGGGATAATGGCTGTTTGGAGTGACATCTAAACTGTTGTATCTGAGCGTCTCTGCAAGGACAGTAATTACAGTGGAACCCTGACTAACGTAAGCTCCATATAACGTAAAAATTGTGTAACGTAAGCTTTTTTCTCAAAATATTTTTCTCATGTAGCGTAACGTACCAGACCTGTCCACCTGCCCCGCACCTGCGCAAGACGCCAGTCTAGCAGACTGTTGTTTACCCTTGAGAGAACATTACCCAGTGCACTCTTTCAAACATTCACAATACTTTTGTTGTATTTTTTTGTGGTTTAGTGATTGTCACTGTGAAATAAGTCACCATGGGTCCAAAGAAGCTTCCTAGTGGCACCCCTGTGGTAAAGAGAGTGAGGAACACCATCAAACTGAAGAAAGAGATTGTAGAAAAATATGAGTGGCGTACGTCTGAGTGAGCTTGCCAGGATGTACAAGAAATCCCCATCTACTATCAGTACTATCCTGGCAAAGAGAAATGAGATCAAGGAAGCTAATGATGCAAAAGGGGTTGATATGTTAACGAAAAATAGATTGAAAACAGTGGATGAGGTTGAGAAGTTGTTGATGGTGTGGATAAACAATGAACAGATAGCAGGTGATAGTATTTCCACGGCGATAATTTGTGAAAAGGCAAGGCAGTTGCACGCAGATCTTGTCAAGACAATGCCTGGAACCAATGCTGAAGAGAGTGATTTTAAAGCCAGCAGAGGCTGGTTTGAGAGGTTTAAGAAACGTAGTGCCATACAGTGTTGTGAGGCATGGTGAGGCAGCCAGCTCAGACAAACGTGCAGCTGAAAAGTTTGTGAGTGAATTTAAGGGGTTCGTAGAGGCTGAAGAATTCCTCCCCCAACAAGTGTTTAATTGTGATGAAACAGGCCTGTTTTGGAAGAAAATACCCAACAGGACCTTCATTACTCAGGAGGAAAAGGCACTTCCAGGACACAAGCCTATGAAAGACAGGCTAACTCTTATGATGTGTGCCAATGCCAGTGGTGATTTTAAAGTGAAGCCTTTACTGGTGTATCACTCAGAAAATCCCAGAGCCTTCAAGAAACACAATGTTAACAGGAATAATTTGTGTGTGCATTGGAAGGATAACACTAATGCATGGGTCACTAAGGACTTTTTCGTGGAATAGTTGACTGGAATGTTTGGCCCTAGTGCGAAGAAATACCTCCTGGAAAAGAAATTGCCACTCAAGTGCCTCCTGGTACTGGACAATGCTCCTGCTCATCCTCACAACTTGCAAGAGTTGTTGTCTGACAACTTTAATTTCATCAGAGTGAAGTTCTTGCCTCCTAACACCACTCCTCTCATACAGCCCATGGACCAGCAGTTCATTGCAAACTTCAAGAAACTGTACACCAAGGCAGTGTTTCAGAAGTGCTTTGATGTGACCTCAGACTGCATTGACCCTAAGAGAGTTCTGGAAAGATCACTTCAATATCGTGCATTGCATAGGCCTTATAGGTAAGGCTTGGGAGGGAGTGACTTCCAGGACTTTGACCTCTGCTTGGAGACCACTGTGGCCGGATTGTGTTGAAAAAAAAAAGAGGGATTTTGAAGAATTTAAGGCTGACCCTGACAACCCTGTGCCTGTTGTGGAAGATATTGTGGAAGATATTGTTTCATTGGGGAACAGCCTGGGGTTGGAGGTGAGTGGTGAGGATGTGGAAGAGTTGGTGGAGGAGCACAGGGTAGAGCTAACAACTGAAGAGCTGCAAGAGCTGGAACTGAAACAGCATCAGACCAGAGCTGAGGTTATTGCTTCACAGGAGGAGGAAGAGAGAGTGAAGGAGGTGCCTTCTTCAGTGATTAAGGAAATGTGCAGAATGTGGAATAGGTTACAAAGTTTTATTGAAAAACACCACCCTGAGCAAGCTGAAATGAGCCATCTGTGCAACCACTTCAGTGACAGAGCCATGTTGCACTTCAGGAAAATATTAAAGAGTCGCTAGAAACAGAGGACTGTGGACAGTTATTTCACGAGGCAGGGATCCAGTGACTCTCAAGCTGGTCCTAGTGGCATTAAAAGAAAAAGAAGGGAAGTAACCCCAGATAAGGACTTGTTACCTTAAGTCATTTTGGAGGGGGATTCCCCTTCCAACCACTAACACCCTGCCCCTGTCATTCTCCCTATCTTCCAGATGCCTGCAACTCTCTTCAATAAAGGTAAGTAAATGTTATTTATTAATCTGTTTTTTATTATTTAGTATGTGAATATTTTTGGGTGCAACGGATTAATTGTATTTACATTATTTCTTATGGGAAATAAGGTTTCGAATGGAATGGATTAATTACGTTAATCGAGGGACCACTGTATGTGTGAATGATGGTGAAAGTGGTTCTCTCTTTTTTGGGTCACCCCTGCCTCAGTGGGAGACGGCCAACGTGTTGAAAAAAAAAATATTTTTAAACATTAAGTAGGTACAGTGGACCTCCGAGTTTCGGTCACCTCAGAAATTGAACAATTATGTAAGTTTAATATTGTAAGTGCTTTTGTATGTGTATTTTTGTGGGTCTGAAAGGACTAATCTAATTTACATTTTTCCTTAAGGGAACAAATTCGTTCGGTAATGGCACTTGAACAGCCTTCTGGAATGAATTATGACCGAAACTCGGGGGTCCACTGTATAGGTCCTTTTTCTGACCTTAGCCTTTTACCAAATACACAAATAATATTGTGGACCCCAGCAATAATAATTATTTCTTGTGCATGGACCAGGCAGCAGGGGTGTTGACCCCTGGAACACCCTCCAGGTATATTAGGATTTTTTTTTTTAATACACTGGCCTTCTCCCTCCGAGGCAGGGTGGGGAAAAAAAAATCTTCATCATTCACACTATCACTGTCTTTCCAGAGGCATGCAGATACAAGTTTAAATGTCACTCTAAACAGCAAATATCCCCATCCCTCATTTAAAGTGCAGGCACTGTATTTCCCACCTCCAGGACTCAAAGTTAGCCTAACCGGTTTCCCTGAATCCCTTCACAAAATATTACCCTGCTCACACTCCAATAGCTCGTCAAGTCCCAAAAAACATTCATCTCCACTCACTCCTATCTAACATGCTCATACATGCCTGCTGTATATCCAAGGAGATACTGTATTAGCAAATAAAATCTTTATTTTGGCTAACACAGAAGGGCCAACCAATGGTTAATATTCTGAGAAAGAATGCAATATAATTTATATCTGAATGATTCAGGTTTAGTTTAGCTTAGTGAGGTTAGAGTATGTTTGGTTAATATGGGTTAGGTTAGGTTACATACATGTATGTAAAAAAAAATATAACCGAACATAACCTTACCTAACCTAATAAATAATAATTGTACAGTGGTATATACGTACTCCCATTATAGCATGCAGAATTGTTGAATTACGTATGTCATCAATAGTAAATTGACATTTATCACACCAAGGACTCACTCCACCATCAATAGATATGGAAATGGTGTGTTACTGTTTTTGTTAATTGTGATTGGCCTGGCACACGAGACAACTGATGTGATTAGTCAGCCATGTCACATGACTCAATACTAACCATTGGTTGGTATTCCATTATCACAGTTATTTTTGCTAATACAGTGGTACCCAGAGTTTCGTACTGCTCCCAACTCGAACAATTATGTAAGTGTATTATTGTAAGTGCTTTCGTAAGTGTATTTTTGGGGGTCTGAAACGAACTAATCTAATTTACATTATTCCTTATGGGAACAAATTCGTTCGGTAACGGCACTCGAACAGCCTTCTGGAACGAATAAAGTACGAAACTCGGGGTACCACTGTATCTCCTAAAATAAGTATTTGCACAATAAATAACTATTATTGCTGGAGTCCACTGAGGTTGGTTGTTTGTTCAGACATAGGTAAAGGGCTAAGTTCACACCAGAACATTAACTCAATATTATTTTTATTACTATTGTTATTATTATTATTACATATGGGGAACCGCTAAACCTATTCGTTGATAAGTTCTGGTGTTGATGAAGGTGCAAAGGGCCAACACAGACTATGCCAAACTAAACACTACCTCCTGCTCTACAAGGCTGACATATTCCTAAACTCTGAGCTGATAAAGGAAAGCCATTAAGCTTTTATAATAGAAAAGGTAGACCTCACTGCTCAGAGACCAAGGCAAGGCTAGACACAGTGGGCTACCTCAAAAAAGTCAGAAAGTGGCGATGAACTAGTGTCCCAAAATAATATTCTACCTATTCAGGGTCACTGACAGTTCATGCCATAAGTTTCTTCAAGTGCAATTACACAATTTTTGGATGAATTACAATAGTCTTACATATGTGTAAATACAGTGGACCCCGAGTAACGAGCAAAATTCATTCCAGAAGCCTGCTCAAGTGTCATTACCAAACGAATTTACTCCCTTAAGAAATAATGTCAAGTAGGTTAGTCCATTTCAGACCCCCAAAAATACACTTACAAAAGCACTTACAATATTATACTTACATAATTGTATGATTTCCGGGGTGCTCGTTACTCGGGGGTCCACTGTACCAAGAATAACCCAAGATTCAAAAATGACAAATGTCCACTGGGGTTCCATATATAGCTGTGCTTCCCATGTACGGTGATGTATTGCCCAAAGATAAGATAAGATTTCGTTCGGATTTTTAACCCCGGAGGGTTAGCCACCCAGGATAACCCAAGAAAGACAGTGCGTCATCGAGGACTGTCTGTCTGATTTCCATTGGGGTCCTCAATCTTATCCCCCAGGATGCGACCCACACCAGTCAACTAACACTCTGGTACCTATTTGCTGCTAGGTGAACAGGATATCAAACAAACAAACAAACAAACAAATTTTATTTCATTGCAGGTTACATGGGTATTGGAAGTTACAATGTAAATTGAGTGCAAGGAGAGCCACTGACATGCCATGGCATTAGGGGCAGCTTATTCTAGTCCTTAAAAACTAGGTACTTAATATTAGAGAAATTTATTGAGTTTATTCTAGTTAAAAATTATTTTCAAAATTACAATATGATGAAATTTTACTGTTTAATTTATTATATAATGATATTAGATCTTAGATTGTTACAGGTGTTAAGATTCTTGAATGATAATATGGAATTGAGATTATCTTAAGGAAAATAACATTGAGCATTTTTGACATTAACTTATAATATGAGTAGGGGGTAACATAATAGTAACATATTATTAAAAATTGAGTAGTTTATAGCATGATCATTTAGGTTTGGGTGAGTAGGTGGTTTTTGAGTTGAGTCTTAAATTGATTTTCAGACAAGATTATCTTAATATTTACTGGTAATGAATTCCAGATTCTGGGGCCTTATGTGCATAGAATTTTTACATAGGTTGATATGAACACGGGTATATCAAAAGTGATCTGTGTCGTGTGTTGTGGTCATGGGTCCTATTAAAGTTGGTGAGAGAGTTTGAGCAGAGGGTTTATATTAGAGTGTAAAGTTTTATATATGTAGTAGGCACTGGGAATCGAACCCAGGCCCTCCACGTGTGGAGCGAGAGCTTTGCCAGCCAGGCCACGGGGCCACCAAAGATGGACGATGAAATAAAGAGAAACAGGAACTAGTTTTATACACAAATTTTACAGGCTAAGGCTAAGAGCTGTTATCCTGCCTCAGCTCATTTCAAAGCCCAGTCCTATCTAAGATCAAGAACCTCTATAGAAATAACTCTTGACTTTTTTGGGGGGGTTCTACCTGGAGTCTACCTGGAGAGAATTCCAGGGGTCAACGCCCCCGCGGCCCGGTCTGTGACCAGGCCTCTTGTTGGACCAGAACCTGATCAACCAGGCTGTTACTGCTGGCCGCACGCAGTCCAACGTACGAACCACAGCCCGGCTGATCAGGTACCGACTTGAGGTGCCTGTCCAGTGCCTGCTTGAAGACAGCCAGGGGCTTGTTGGTAATCCCCCTGATGTATGCTGGGAGGCAGTTGAACAATCTTGGGCCCCTCACACTTATTGTGTTGTCCCTCAACGTGCTAGTGGCACCCCTGCTCTTCATTGGGGGAATGTTACATCGCCTGCCGAGTCTTTTGCTTTCGTACGGAGTGATTTTTGTGTGCAAGTTTGGTACTAAGCCCTCGAGAATTTTCCATGTGTATATAATAATGTATCTCTCCCGCCTGCGTTCTAGAGAGTACAGGTTTAGGAACTTCAAGCGTTCCCAGTAGTTGAGGTGGTTTATCGCACTTATGCGTGCGGTGAAGGTTCTCTGCACATTTTCAAGGTCAGCAATCTCACCCGCCTTGAAAGGTGCAGTTAGTGTGCAGCAATATTCCAGCCTAGATAGAACAAGCGATCTGTAAAGTGTCAACATGGGCTTGGCATCCCTGGTTTTGAAGGTTCTCATTATCCATCCTGTCATTTTTCGAGCAGATGCAATTGCTACATTGTTATGGTCCTTGAAGGGTTATCCTAGGTAATTTAACACATGTTAAACTATGTATGATAATTGTACTTATGTGTACCTGTACCTAAATAAACTTACCACCTCATGGGATGCCATCCACAACAATTGACTAGCACCCAAGTAGATACCTACTTACTGCTAGGTGAGCAGGGATGACAGGTGTAAGGTGACTAGCACCCTGGTACCTACTTACTGCTAGGTGAACTGGGACGACAGGTGTAAGGTGACTAACACCCAGGTACCTACTTACTGCTAGGTGAACTGGGACGACAGGTGTAAGGTGACTAGCACCCAGGTACCTACTTACTGCTAGGTGAACTGGGACGACAGGTGTAAGGTGACTAACACCCAGGTACATACTTATTGCTAGGTGAACTGGGACGACAGGTGTAAGGTGACTAGCACCCAGGTACCTACTTACTGCTAGGTGAACAGGGATCAACACATGTAAGGTGACTAGCACCCAGGTACCTACTTACTGCAAGGTGAACAGTGACAGCAGGTGTAAGGTAACATAAGCAACATTTCCTCTCATGCCGGGATCGAACCACGGACACTCAGAATGTAAGCTGAGTGAGCTACCAAGGGTGTAAAACCTTTACTCCTGAGTTCAGACATCAGCCCCCCACAACAACAAACTTCCACAGAATGAAAAAAAAAAATATGCAGCTGATAAATGGTGTTTAGCAAGCAGAATATGAGAGCATCCCAGGAAGATTGAGGGAAATTTGTCACCTAAACTTAGACATGCAGACATCCCCCCCCCCCAAGGCTGGTACAGAAGTCACACAAGAATGAATACTGTGGCAAGCCTACTGGTCCATTCTAGGCAGGTTAAACTCACACCTAAGTTGGGTGCTCGTGGTTCGGTTGATAGCGTCCTCAGCTCACATACTAAGGGACTGGGGATCGTTCCCGGCATGGGTGAAATGTTGGGCATGTTCCCATACACCTGCTGTCCTCTTCACACAATGGCAATAAGACACACTCCCCGATGATGCACAAACTTCACTGGGTTATCTTTGGTGGCTAACCCTCCAGGTTAAAAATACCAACAAAATCTTATCTTACCAAAACCGACTACGTATATTTAAAGTTACCCAAAGTTCTTAGCCTCAGTGATGTAATCTGGGGGTTTGTTTAAAAAAAATACTGATATAGTGTAAAATAGCATGATATGCCTAGTTGTAATTAAGCATTTTTTTTTTATTCAGGTTTTATACAAAAAATTAGGTTTTTAGAATTGTCTTCAATATTAACTTGTGTAAATTGGGCTGATATGGAGATCAGGGCCTCTTGAAAAAAAATAATGCACTTTTTATTTAAAAAATACAATCTTCTTATCTATACTTGGTACAAATTGTGCTAATTGTTATTTTGAAAGACATTAGCCAAAAAATATTTATTTGTGGCATGTGCAGCACCTCATGGCCAGTCAGTGGTTACTAGTGACATTCTTCGCCAAGCGCAGCAAACGTAAACAAAATATATAAATATTATTTTAATCCTAAGCGCTAAACCCACAAGGGTCATACAGGAACGTAAACAAAGCCGAATAAAAAATAAACAAAGGCGTGCCAGTCCCATATCTACTGCTGGAGGAGTAAGATTTGAGTTACATTAGGCTATTTTAGGCTGGGCTTTGCTAGGTTTGATTTGGTGTCAGATCTCACCAAGTGTTAAGAGGCGGTGGCACACCTAGTGCCATGTTAGCAAGCGGGTTGGCACACCTAGTGGCGTGGTATAGAGGGGCATGGTGGCACACCTAGTGGCGTGGTATCAAGGGGGCGTGGTAGGCCTGGTGGCGTAATAACGGCGTGGTGACAGCCGAGATAGCTTAATAAGAAGCATGTACGCCTAGTATTGGAGACAATGTGGCGGTGTTGGAGACAATGTGGTGGCAGCAGACGACACACTCAGCTGATCACCGCCATCACTGCCGGACGTGACGTCTTCACGTTGCCAAGTCTCCTACCATCATACAACACATTTCCCACCTCCTACATTAAATCCCCACACTCTCTTCTGTCTCCACAACTCCCAGATAATTCTCACCCATTCATGATGCGCCCCTGAACACCTAAATATACAGGTAATAATACTTTTTTGTTTTGTGTACATGAAACATATGGCAGATTTTGTAAGGCTATAGACACGTATTTTCCGGTGTGCCTAGATCTCCAGTGTATATAGTTTATAGGACGATAATTACTCTGGTAGAGAGGTAAGCAATGTATATATGTGATGGGTATTACATGTTGATTGACTCGAGTGTCTTAGGCGTGAAAAAAGTGGGTAATTTAGTGTAAAAGTGTTGACAGGGGGTGACCTGTCAGTTTGTCTCATGATTATTCTAGTCCATCGTATCATTTTAATGGTACTTTACCTTCTTTAAGATATTTTCTTAACCCACACAGGTCTCCAGTACACTTTTCACCTGCCCACTACCCTCACATGTCTCTCCCTTACACTATGTGACTATATACAACAAGGACCAGAGTATATAGGTCTCATTGTTTTTGGTTTGATTTTATATCAGTATTAGCTAACACTTTCTAAATTTTGTAATTTTCAAGCCTGTTTGCTATTATTTACCAGTCTTACTTGTTTTTTTATGACAAGTATTTGATAAGTTGTGACACCATGGTAGTTGTTGCTAGTGTAGTTGAGGGTTACTACAAATTATGTCATATGAGCATTACTCCTAGTGTCTAGGGTTCAAACATAACCCAAATCTGGACAGGGAAAAACAAATGAGAACATATGTTCTCAAACAGGAAAGGGGAAATATTGCTGAAATATTAGGCAAAGTAAGACACCCACATCTTAACAGAGCTCGTGACCAACTTTTCCCAAAATCCATAAAAAATTTGATGTAAGAAAAATAAGTATCGGTGTTTGGCATCCTAAATACCATGCACGTTGGCAAATGAACAAAGTGCTCTAAAAGATAATTGGAGGTTGATGCCACCGATGCCCAGGGCAGATGAGACACCACAGTACCACCATACATGGTGAGGAGATCCTACCACAGAGTGTAGCAAATCTATTTGACAGTGTTTCACCATACAGTATCTTACAGTAAAAGCTTTCTTAAGTACAGTAGACCCTCTGTATTTGGACGCATCTTTTCGGAAACAAATACTGAAATGACACATGACTTTTGAGCTCTTGATTCAATTGTTATTTTTTGTATAACTTATTTTTATTTTATTATTGAAAATAAGTGATCATGTAAGAACCACCATTGAACTAATAAAGGAACTTATTTCAAGACATAAAAATGGAATACATCTCATTGACCTAGCCAAGGAATATGGCATGTCAACATCTACCGTATTTTTCTGTTATAAATCAAATCAAATCAAATTTTATTTCTTTGCTAAGGTTGCAATATGTGTTTACATTTCATAACTTGATTGGTACAAAGAAAGCCACTATTATGCCGAGACATTTCGGGCAGACTATTTTATGCTATTATTAATATGATGTAGTACAATTAATGATACAGACATACATTTTTAAGTTTGTAATAATGGCTTAATAGTTAAGGGATAATAAAATATTTGAGAAAGTTGCTTTCAGTTTGGTTAGAGTTTAGCATAATGTGTACGTATATGGCTGTTATTGAGAGATGAAATGATTTTTGAGTATAGTCCTAAATTGATTAGTGGGCAGGGGACCTCTTGCTGTTTCAGGCAAAGAGTTCCAGATCTTCGGGCCCTTTATGTGAATTGCAATTTTGCATAGTGTGAGACGGGCACGAGGGATGTCAGTGTTTTGGGCCTTGTTGTTATGCTTGTGTGTTATGTTGAAGCTGTCTAGGAGAAGCTTGAGTGGAAGGTTGATATTGGAGTTTAATGTTCTGTATACTATATAGTAGGCACAATAATAAGTGTGTATATTTTGTATTTTAAGTAAGTTAAAGCTTTTGAAGAGTGGTGGGGTGTGTTGTCTGGCGCAAGAGTTTGTGATCATCCACACCGCCGCTTTTTGTTGGGTTATTAAAGGTTTAAGGTGATTTGGCTGTGGTAGATCCCCAAGCACAAATACCATAGGTGAGATAAGGGTATATGAGAGTGATACAAAGTGAGGAGCGCCATTTGGGGTACATAGTATCATATCTTGGAAAGGATACCTACTGTTTTGGAAACTTTCCTAGCTATATGCTGGATGTTGGTCTGAAATAAAAAGTGCTAATGTGGCAACAGGAGTTAAAATTCTTGCAGGGTTCATGTATGATTTCTTGGTTGTACACATTATTTTACAAATTTAATTAGCCAGTATTCTGACTGAAAAATGGTTTGTGAAGAGTAACTTTTGGGGTCTGGAATGAATTAATCCAATTTACATTATTTCCCATGGAAAAAACTGATTCCATATTTAGAAAATTCAGTATTCAGAACACACTCAGGAACCAATTAATTCTGAATACAAAGGTTCTGCTGTATATAAAACTATAATCTCCACAGTTCTTTTGGTAATTAACTATTTGTAATTACTGTACCTATTTGTAGCTGCAGGAGAAAAGTTATGTTCATGGTGTCATGTTCTCCATAATTTGTTAATCATAATTTTTTTAAATTTTCATTTGGTTGCAGCACTTAATACTGTCTGTTTTAACTTATTCCACTGTTCTACCACTCTACAAAGACACATTTTTTGGTGAGGACAAAGTTTCATAATGTCACATACAAATGCCTAAATGTAAACTGAAAGGTAGAGAGAGAATTTGTTGAAGTTTCATTATATAATATACATGTGCAGTAGGTAAAGCATTAAGCTCACAACTGAATAGGACCTCGTTTTAATGCTTGGGCAGGTTGAGACATGTGGGCAGGTCTCCTTACACCTTTTATCCATATTCACCTAGAGTTCTGCACATGTGTGTTAGTTGATTGCTTTGTGTTGTATCCTAGGGAAGGGGCCATATTAGAAATAAGCCATAGGCCAACTTCCAACATATTAACCCTTGATATAATGGACTGCAGAAATAACAATCCTATAGGAAATTGTGCTTTGAACTCATTTTCAGTGTTTATTGCAGTATATAAACTGTACATACACTATTAGGTATAGTACAGTAAAGTACTATAGTGCCTTTTCTGTATTTCTTGTTTTAACATTCTGATTTAGCGATCTCTCTGAGAATCCCCCTTATTAGTCCATTGTATTGAATTTACTGTCTGCTGGGTTAATAAGCCTAAAGATGTTGGATTTTTAAAATTGAAGCTTGGTTAGTGCCAGAATAATTTTCAAATACAGTTTTTTTCTATAGCTCAGTGCAATCTAACTCTTGAGTTGTTGTAACTAATGTTTGGTGTCTGTCTTTCAGGATGATGCAAGACGTTTTAGAAACCAGCGACTCAATCTCACAGCCAGGTCTTATTCAGAGATTAAGTACAAGTGTCAGCAGGGTCAGTACAGTATGTTACTCTTAACTCACTCTCCTTTTGGAAATCCATTGTTTTCTTAGTTAGATTTCTGTTACTATAATACAGTAAACTCTCGATACAATTGGCTTTTAAATTTATAGGCAGAATGTGCTGGCTAAATTGTAATGCTAGCAATATATATAAAAAAAATGGACACAATGTATGTAAATGTAATTCACACTTAAAATTTTTAAAAAATGGGACTGTATTGTAATATAAATTTTAACTAAAGTTTAGCATTAGTGTTAGACATTAAATTAAAATTTAATGTTTAATTGAAACCTAATTTAAAGAGAATTAAAAAGCAGATAAGGGAGTAATGATGTAATAATTAGATATTAAATTTTAAAAAATCAGGAACATGGTATAATTTATGGACTTGGACTTGAGTATAGTGGCAATTTAAGGAGTTGCTTTACAAATTGTTACAGATATATACATTAAGCACACACTATATTTTCAAATTCTTATTTGAATTCATTTATGTAATTGTTCGTGTAATATGCTTTCTTTTCAGAATTTGCTAGTGTACCATAACTGACACTTTGTACTACTCGTTACCTTTACTACACCTATGGTATATGTACACTGGAATGTACAGTATAATAATAATAAATTTTCATTTTCCAAGAAGGTATATTTGTGTTAGTGTTTTTTACATGGAAACCCCCATAGTTATGCAGAGCATTTTGGGCAGACTTAAACTAGGAGTAATGCTGAAAGGCATGAAGCCCCTAGTTATCTAGATTATTTCAGCCAGACTAAAACTAGAACTTAAAGCTATTTGGCACTGAATAGGTAATGTATTTGAATGCTAAGTCTACTATAAGTACAGTAATACGAAATTAAGATTATTAAATGTCATGATTATTTTAAGCACTGTAACAAAGGATGCTTATTACAACTGCAATGTTAATATGAAGGGATGATAATATAAAAGTAATATTATTGAGTGTCTTGTATATAGAGGTAATTAAATATTAATTATAATTGCAGATTTTTTTTTTTTTTTTTGTTACTGTGGGTTTTAGGTGATTTGCTGTTGTAGATTTTCCAGGCACATGTACTGTACCTTATGTGAGATAAGGATAGATTAGATAGTAGTACAGAGTAATAATGTTTAAGGTACATAGTAATGTATTTTTTAAAGAATATCAGGATACAGTACACTACTGTATAAACATTTAAGAATACTATACCACAAATGTTATGAATGGTGCAAACGTGACATTACCCCCTCTCACTGTCGAGACCCCTGCTCACAAACTTGCTCTCAATGTCGAAGAATTTAAAAAAAAAAATTGTATGAAATGATAGAGAATCTTTTCCCGGTGGTAATGACACCAAAAGTATGATATTTGATGGAAAACTTACGGAATTGCGCTCTCATGTAGTTATCAGTCTCGGCGATATTTATGCATTGGCGATTTTTCCCACTTTTAGCTCTATTTTCGGCCAATTCCATTGTTCCAGTCGACCAAACTCATTGCTATGTCACTAGAAATCCTTTTATTCTATCGATTGAGTACAAGAAACCTCCCATTTACCGATTTCTACTACCCAGTAAAGTGATCAGAAATTAGTAATTTGGCCAATTTCATACACAATTCAAGGAAGGCCAATTTCAAAATAGGGTCCAGAATTAACAATGCAAACATTCCTAGCACTAAAATAACAGACTACTGCATTATTGTAAAAATGGTATAAATAATATCAGCGCATTTGTGAAAGCATATTGGATGTGTGATGTGATTTGTTTACTCTTGAACATCGGCAAAAATCTAACATTTCCGCTACTTTGAGCTCAATTTTGAGGTACTTTTAGTCTATAAACCATTCAAAATCATCTCTAGTTCAGCAATATATCTTCTATTCTATCAAATGGGACCAAGAAAACGAGAATACAACTATAAATACCATAAGAAAATATGTACACACATTACCCACATTTAAAATATTTTTGTTCTTATCTTATAGTGACTGGTGAGTAGATTTATTGTAGGAAGTCTGAATAAATGAAGAATGGATATATATAATTGAAAACTGCTTATTACCAAAATGCCCTAAAGCGAAGTGCTGTAAAACGGGGCCCTCCTGTACATATAGTCATTATTGAATAAATAAAATAAATGCAGTATTTTCACATAATACAGTACATAGATTTTACAAAATTTAATGATATTGAATAATATATGTGAGAACATTGGCTTTGATTCCATAATGTTGTAGTTTAAGCAACAGGTTGTTGTGGTCTATTGTACTATAAATTTTTCTTGGGTGAAGCATTTTTTCTTATTGCATCATTCATACATTTTCCTGCTCTGAAGAATATTATGTTATGTTTCATTACAAATGAATGCATTTGTTCTTTTTATTTACTATGTTACAATGTCAGCTCTATCTTATGCTGCTTGCATATTCATTTAGTTCCCCCATATTGTAATCTAAACCACTTTATATGTACTGAAATTATTCATGATGAATTGTCATACAAAACTTAAATTACATGTTATAATTCTTATCAAAATATTGGTACAGTACTAGTATTAAGTCCTAGTTTTAGTCTTCCCAAAATGTTTTACATAAGGAGCATTCCTTAAAATGTACAAAAAGATGTAATCCCAGAGTTAAATCAGTATCTTGTAAACCATACCACGGACAGGGTTAGAACCCGTCATCAGAGTCGTTGCGATTTTGAGTCAATATCTTGTAATTCTTGAAGATAAATTTGATTCATTATTAATGTACTCCTCATTGTACATTGAAGCAGATATCCACACTTCACTCACTGCTAGATTATGGGCATTGCTGGTACAGTACCTCTGTCCTGTACTGCACTGCTGTATATTATTTGTTAACCTAGACTTCAAAATCAGTATGCATATGCTTCATTGTAAAGTTATATAAAGGAAATGTCTATTTAAGAAATGACTAAAGAAAATTTATAGGAGATGCATTGGCAGCATATTATTCAGTGTGTAAGATAATACTTTGCTTTACCATATGTTAATGGTACTTTTGCCAATTCACCCAGGGGCTCAGATGAAGCAGACTCTTACCCTGCAGTACTTGGCATATGGGTGAGGTGAAGTAAAGTCCTGACTTGGTAAGCAGCCCATTGGATAAATAGTTATAGACTTTACCTATGACACTTTTTGAATAAGGTGCTATTAGTCATGGACTTCTCACATGAATCATCCTTCCTAATATTGTTTTGCTATATAATATACAGTTGGTGTTCACCCCATCCACACTGAGTTATAAACATCAACTGAGTGATAAGGCATGCAGTGGTTTTGAAGCAGAGGAAGAACATTATCTTAACCACAAAGCTGGATGTTACATGTCATTTTGAACCCAGTAAAAGAGCAGGTGGCAGTGTTAAATTTGTCTTACTCCTACTGTGTATGATCCTTTAGAAAAAAGCTAAAAGGCTGAAAATAAAGAAGGTAGCTACACACTGCAATAGGTGTTTAATATAGATAAGGCAGGTTGTTTTTTTTTGTATGGCAAGAGCAATGTAGTTTATTTAGTTAGAAGGGTACCCATTTGCATAATTACTCTTAATCTATTTTGCTGCAAAAATATGCAGCATTCTCCTACATTTTACTGGAAATAATTGAAGATGGTTACACACTGCAACAGGTGTTAGATGTGAGTGAAACTGCATATTTTAATTTGGTTTACACAAATAACCCGCACATGGAAGAGAGGACCTTACGACAACGTTTCGGTCCAACTTGGACCAGTGTGACTTTGTAAAGGGTCCAAGTTGGACCGAAACGTAGTCGTAAGCTCCTCTCTTCCATGTGCGAGTTATTTGTGTATTGTTCCAGTCACGGTATTGTGCCTTTTTTGTTATTAATTTGGTTTATATTGTAAAATGACTACCACTTATTTTTGGTAGAAGGATAACCACTTCCATCAGTGCTTATGTTGTCTCTTGCCTTTCCATTTGTGCATCAGATTTTTTTCAGCAAGATGGACACAGCTGACTTAAAAAAGGTGTAGGAGTCACTTATAGGGATGATAGATCCAGAAAAATAGTAAAAAAAAATTTATGTATACTACTACAGTGGTCCCCCGAGTTACGTACACCCCGGAAATCGTACAATTATGTAAGTATAATATTGTAAGTGCTTGGGGAAGTGTATTTGGGGGTCTGAAATAGACTAACCTACGTGACATTTTTCCTTAAGGAAGTAAATTTGTTCGGTAATGGCGCTTGAGCAGGCTTCTGGAGTGAAGTTTTTACAATACTCGGGGGACCACTGTATATACAGTTGTACCCTTAGTTTCGGCCATAATTCGTTCCAGAAGGCTGTTTGAAAGCCGTTACCAAATGAATTTGTTCCCATAAGGAATAATGTAAATTAGATTAGTCCGTTTCAGACCCCCAAAAATACACTTACAAAAGCACTTACAATAATACACTTACATAATTGTTCGAGTTGGGAGCTGTACGACACTCGGGGTACCACTGTACATATACAGTGAAACCCCGAGTTTTGGCCTTAATCCGTTCCAGAAGCTCTGCCTAAATTCGAAACAGCCTAAATTTGAAGCAGTGTTTCCCATAAGAAATAATGTAAATCCAATTAATCCGTTCCACCCTAAAATATTCACAAAATATTATTACAGTTTATAAAATTAGTAATGAGAATGGTTACGTCTTGGCATGTTACATAGTTTCTATTAAAGATCCTAATAGAAATTGGTAATTTGGCCAATTTAACACAAAGGTCAAAATGTTCCAATTTCAAAATAGATCCAGAATAAACAATGCAGGCATTCCTGGCACTAAACTAACATTTCCTCTGTTCATTAGTTACGTTTTCAGGCTTTACAAATTGAAAGTGAATATAGGAAAGAGTAAGGTGATGAGGATAACAAAAAGAATAGGTGACGAAAGATTGGATATCAGATTGGAGGGAGAGAGTATGGAGGAGGTGAATGTATTCAGATATTTGGGAGTGGACATGTCGGCGGATGGGTCTATGAAGGATGAGGTGAATCATAGAATTGATGAGGGGAAAAGGGTGAGTGGAGCACTTCGGAGTCTGTGGAGACAAAGAACCTTGTCCATGGAAGTAAAGAGGGGAATGTATGAGAGTATAGTTATACCAACGCTCTTATATGGGTGTGAAGCATGGGTGATGAATGTTGCAACGAGGAGAAGGCTGGAGGCAGTGGAGATGTCATGTCTGAGGTCAATGTGTGGTGTGAATATAATGCAGAGAATTCGGAGTTTGGAAATTAGGAGGAGGTGCGGGATTACCAAAACGATTGTTCAGAGAGCTGAGGAGGGGTTGTTGAGGTGGTTTGGACATGTAGAGAGAATGGAACGAGACAGAGTGACTTCGAGAGTGTATAAATCTGTAGTGGAGGGAAGGCGGGGTAGGGGTCGGCCTAGGAAAGGTTGGAGGGAGGGGGTAAAGGAAGTTTTGTGTGCGAGGGGCTTGGACTTCCAGCAAGCATGTGTGAGCGTATTTGATAGGAGTGAATGGAGGCATATGGTTTTTAATACTTGACGTGCTGTTGGAGTGTGAGCAAAGTAACATTTATGAAGGGATTCAGGGAAACCGGCAGGCCGGACTTGAGTTCTGGAGATGGGAAGTACAGTGCCGGCACTCTGAAGGAGGGGTGTTAATGTTGCAGTTTTATAACTGTAGTGTAAAGCACCCTTCTGGCAAGACAGTGATGGAGTGAATGATGATGAAAGTTTTTCTTTTTCGGGCCACCCTGTCTTGGTGGGAATCGGCCGATGTGTTAATAAAAAAAAAAAAAAAAAAAATAATGAATTTTTAGTCACACCAAAAAATAGAAGATATACTGTTATGCAATGTTGTAATAATTGTATAAATAATATCAGCACATTTGTGAACGTATATTAAACCCACCAGCTGACGCGTATTAGACTCGTGACGACATTTGTTTACTCTTGAACATCGGCAAAAATTGAACATTTCCGCTACTTTGAGTTCAGTTTCAAGCCATTTTCTACACTAAAACCAATCAAAATCATCTCTATTTCTGTAATATATCTTCCATTCTATCAAATGAGACCAAGAAATCGCAAATACAGCTGTAAAAAAAAAACATACAAAAAACACCGCAAATTCACTCTTTTAATCCAAAATTACGGTTGCATTTTTTTTCTCTCATGCACTGCGTGCTGCAGGATTTGTTTTATGTGGTGCACACTTACCACATAGATGTGTTCTCTCATATCTAGGCCCAAATTTACCACTCACAGGTTATCTGAGTGAGCTGAGCTCATGGCGTAGATCGGTATGGACCCTGGCTTTAAAGCCGTAGATCTACTGGATGGACCCTGAAAGGGTTAATAGGCCAGCATGGTGGATTGATTAAAGCACTGGCCTGCTAGGTTTAACACTGGCGTGCCAAGAGTTCAAATCCTATCCATTCCATGAGATGCTAACTCTTTGTTATATATACCTCAGTCCCACACCCTTGCCACTTGCTCCCATAACCTTATCACCTGCTCCCATAACCTTAACACTTACTCCCATAACCTTAGCACTTACTCCCATAACCTTAGCACTTACTCCCATAACCTTAGCACTTTCTCCCATAACCTTACCACTTGCTCCCATAACCTTACCACTTGCTCCCATAACCTTACCACTTGCTCCCATAACCTTACCACTTGCTCCCATAACCTAGTCACTTTCTACACCCCTACCACTTGCCCCCATAACTCTCCCATACACAGTAAAGTAATAAAAAACTATAGATTTGTATCTATAATTGTTGTGATATCTTTACTGGTGCTTCTGTCATTGACATGCCAGATCAAAAGCTACAGAACTTAACCCTTTACCGGGCACTCCCTGGAAAATGATAATTTCGAAATGTATTTCATATGAGTGGATAGAGTAACTCAATGTAAGGATAATGAGCACATATAATTGAAATTCTAAAAAAACTTTTCACGCAATTGCCAATATTCAAGGACCGTCTACAGACGGTCCCGACCGTTAAAGGGTGTCAAATTCTGAATGATGCAAATTTGCAATTGTTAATAAAACACCAAATAAGTATTTTTCTATTTTATTATACTAATAGACAATATCAAAAACACAAATGGAACTTGTTTCCAAACATTTTGTAGGTATAAAAAATATAAAAGTGAACCAAAGAGCAACATGGACACATTGCAAAGGGATAAAACTTTCAAGTCCCATATTCCTGAATTTCCTGAGAAAAAACAATCATTCTTGATCACTAATTGCTACAATGAAAGGCTATGAAGCAATTTCTTTCCTTCTTGATGCATAGATTTACCTTGCATACGGCACACAAAAATGAGAATGTGACATGATTTTTCGTTTTGCTGCAATGATTGCATGTAAATATTCTGCCTTGCACTGGCCAGTGACCTAGCATTTTATCAAACCTATCATTTTGGTCAAACCTCACACTGTCATCAGGCCTTTCTGCACGTTGGTACTGCACTGGAGATGGCAACAGGTCATCTGGTTCTGGATCTGAGTCACTTTCCACCAAAATGCAGAGATATTTGAACTTCTGTTGGAAGGGTTCACAATAGAACAATTTCTCATTGATCTGGAATGACAATAAGAATGTTCTGTACACACCCAGACCACTACAGAATTCATATATGCACTAGAAATTTTTATATAAATATTTATTTACTGAAATTTAAAATGTGGCCCTGACGGGCGGGACCGTCTGTACACGGTCCTCTTTTGTTGCACTTTTTTCAATTGCATGGTACACTCATATTATGCATATCTAACTCCTGATATATATCTCAAAATATGCCTAAACTATTCATTTACACACTGGACACAACAATTAGTACTTACCGACATTGTAGAGAGTATAATCACAGTGTATATGAGTGGAACAAGAGCAAAAATTCGGCTCTGGGTGACGCCAAGCGAGAAGTGTTTACATTTTGGTCTCTCAACCAATGGGAAGCGAGCAGATGCCGGTCTCACTTAGCTGGAGCGACTCACAGAAGGCTTGTGATTGGTCAGATATAGAGAATGGGAACCTAGATGCGCTGGGGGAGTAGGATGACACGCGCAAAAACACGTGTTTAGGACCGTCTGTACACGGTCCTGCCCGGTAAAGGGTTAAGTACAGTGGTCCCTCGGTTTTCGCCGAAAATTCATTCCAGAATGCTGCTCAAGTGCCATTACCGAACGAATTTACTTCCTTAAGAAATAATGTCACGTAGGTTAGTTTATTTCAGACCCCCAAAAATACACTTGCAACAGCACTTACGAAAATACACTTACATAAATGTTCGAGTTTGGAGATGCACGAAAACCGAGGGACCACTGTATATAAAAACTCTAATAACACTACCAAAGCTTGAGTTACGTCATATATTGACTACTTATATCTTGACCTCTAATCAGTCAGGTCCTTCAGTTTCTACTTTTAAAGTCTTATCACTACACATGTTGTGCTATAAAACTTTGTGGGGGAAGGGGGATGGGAGACTATGAGTCAAGTCTATATTTTATATTTTGTTATAGTTTATCTCTTAAAGGGGACATTAGCTAAATCATAACAGTGTAAAGACTATTATTTTTGTATCTGTACTGTAAAACCTTGAGATAATGACTAATAGGGGTGTCCATTATATCAGAATGATATTAAAAAAAGCTAAGGTGCTTAATATAATACTTAACACACAATTTTTAGATATACTGCAATAAACATTGAACATAAGTAAGTTTAAATTACAATTTACCCAGTGGATTTAAGTTTGTTATATCGGTGTTAGTCATATGTGTGATTAATGTTTTAGAATATTCAGAGTTCTTGAATTATATCTCAGTGTTTTTGTATTTCTGCAAGTACAGTGGTCCCTCGGTTTTCGCCGAAAATTCGTTCCAGAATGCTGCTCAAGTGCCATTACCGAACGAATTTACTTCCTTAAGAAATAATGTCACGTAGGTTAGTCTATTTCAGACCCCAAAAAATACACTTGCAACAGCACTTACGAAAATACACTTACATAAATGTTCGAGTTTGGAGATGCACGAAAACCGAGGGACCACTGTAATTACTGCATAAATGGCCTGAAACCAAGGAATTGTATCTTTAGTTTTTTTATACAGTAATAGTAATAATTATAGGTAAGTAGGTTGGTAGACAGCAACTGCCCAGGGAGGTACTACCGTCCTGCCACCTTTTTCTTTCCTATGTACCCAGACATATGGCCAGGTACATTCGCTTTTGTCTCTTGTCAGAGTTTGTTGGTTCCAACCTACAGTATTAACTACAAGAACAAGAGCTATTAAGAAATTAGAAGAAAACTTGGATGAGTGTGTGTGTGTATATACTCTTGGTAGATGGATCTATAACTTCCTAACAAACAAAGTCAGTAGAGATAATCCATCAAATACACTATACATATATGGGAACGAAGGAGGTCGGTGAGGTGAAGGATCAGCTCTGTAGGCTGTGTAAAGAATCTTGAGAATAGTATTCGGAATTGTTGTATGTATTTAGAATTATTAATTTAATCAAAGCAAATACACATCTTGAAAATGTTATTGAACCATTAGCCTTCTCTGATTTGGTCTGAAGTAATCTGTAATATTGTTTTTTTACATTATCATGTCAAGATACGTTGAGCATTTGATAACAAGTCTACAAGGTGGGGTACACTGGTACAGTTTGGTAGTATATCTGGTAATTGTATTTAATTAAGGATGCTTCATTAGCTTCTGCTGCTGACCAAACCAAAGTGACTGCAGTTGCAATTTTGTATGGCGAAGCCATAAAATTGCTCACAATAGTTACAGTTCAAATGTATTTTTAGCATTTATTTCATGTTTTTAGTCATGTTGAGATTCTTAAATTGTGTGCTATTAAAATAACATTACTCACCTACAAAAATATAGTCCAAACTTTAAGAACCAAACCTTAAGGTCGAAGCTGTAAACATGCGTAGGAACTATTACTCGAGTGAATATGATAATAAAGAGCGACGGAGAACGTTCACAGTTCACTCTGTGTATATGGTGAGTTAATGGTGCTGCATTTTTGTAAAATCTTTGTGGCTAGAATACTCTCCCATTTGTTGTTGTTTTATTAAGTGAAACATGATTTCTACAAGTGTACAACTTTAAAACAATGAAGATAACATTTGTGTGTATCCTCTAGACATGCTGCTAGTACAGTACAGTGGACCCTCGCTATTCGAACACTCCAAACTCGCCCTTTTGTGTAAGTTTATTATTGTAAGTGCTTTTATAAGTGTATTTTTGGGGGGTCTGAAATGGACTAATCTAATTTACATCATTCCTTATGGGAATAAATTTGTTTGGTAACAGCACTTGAACAGCATTCTGGAATGAAGAATGTTCGAATAGTGAGGGTCCACTGTATATGGTTTGTGTAAAAGCCTTGTCAGTGTTAAGTAAACTTTCAGGATCCTTGAATTTAGATTTTATTGTTTGTCAACCCCTGTGGTTTAGCGCTTCTATTTGATTATAATAATAATAATATTGTTTGTCAAATGTGGTTTTGTACTGCAATAGGCATTAGACATTTAAAGGAAAAAATAAGTGCTTTAATAAGCTACATAGATTTAGCTCTTCTTTGAGTATTCTGACTTTTCTCATTTACTAGTCCATTATTATGCAATGTTCTATTTCTGTTGGTACATGATTCCATATATGTGATGTACGTATATAGTGGTACCTCTACTTACGAGCAGCTCCCAACTCGAACAATTATGTAAGTGTATTTTTGTAGGTGCGTTTGTAAGTGTATTTTGGGGGGTCTGAAATGGATTAATCTAATTTTCATTATTTCTTATGGGGAAAAATTCCTTCGGTATCGGCACTTGAATAGCTGTCTGGAACGAATTAAGCTCGTAACTCGAGGTACCACTGTATATGTTTGCTATGTGCAGTCAATACAGTTTGCAAAGGAATTAAGTTTTGATTGCCAGATTGAACTTCGTATAGCTGTCATGGGTCTGGAACACCCATATCACATAGAGAGACATCACCTTGTAATAATAATATAGAGAAAATAAGATGGTATGGTACATACAATAATGCCATGCTGCTGGATTATATACTAGTGGATAAGAGGCACACGGATAGGCTTTTGGATGTACAGTACAGGAAACTCTTTAAAAACCAGTATGCTTATGACTGAAAAATCACCAAACATGTCAATTTCCCAACACTGGTTACTTACCATGTTAATGTAATGTCTCTTTGTTTTTACTATTAAACTAGCTGCCACAGTATCGTGACTTTTTATTCTTTTTAATAAACTGGCATTAATACTTTTTTATTTTCAAATCTTGCCATCTCTCACTGAGTTAAGGTGACCCCACAAAGAAGAAAGCACTTTTACTGTCACTCATTTAGTTACTGTCTTGCCAGAAGGGTGCTGATATCACAGTTCAGATGACTCTCCAAACTGCAACATCCCCCACCCATCCCTCAAAGTGCAGACATTGTACTTCCCACTTCCAGGACTCCAAGTCTTGCTAACTGGTTTCCCTTGAATCCTTTCATAAATATTACCTTGCTCACACTCCAATAGCATGTCAAATCATAAAAGCCACTTGCCTCCACATTCCTGTCTAACACACCCCTGTTGGATGTCCAATTCTCTAGCACTCAAAACCTTCTTTACCCACTCTTTCCATCCTTTCCTATGATGATCCCTGCCCTTGCTTCCTTCTGCCCTAGATTTATATGCCCTACAAGTCATTTTGTTTTTCCTCCACCTTCTCTAAATGTCAAAACCACCTCAACAATCCCCTAATCATAAAACTTAGAATTTTCTGCATAATATTCATACCACATGTTACCCTGAAAACACGTCTTTTCTGCCTCCAATTTCCTTTGCTCCAACATTCAAAACCAATGCTTTGCACCTGTACAACTGTGTTAGTACTGATATAATCTGATACATTCCTTTTTTTTTTTTTCCTCCATGGATAAAGTTCTTTGTCTCTATTTCTCAATGCACCACCCAGCTTTTTCTCGTCTCTCGTAGAACCATCTGCTAACAAGTCCACTTACAAATATCTGAACATGTTTACTTCCTCTATACTCTAGTTTATGTCCAGTCTTTCATTATCTATAGGTTTTAATACTCTCATCGCCTTTTTCTTTCCTATGTACCCAGACATATGGCCAGGTACATTCGCTTTTGTCTCTTGTCAGAGTTTGTTGGTCCAAACCTACAGCATTAACTACAAGAACAAGAGCTATTAAGAGATTAGAAGAAAACTTGGACATGTGTGTGTATATACTCTTGGTAGATGGATCTATAACTTCCTAACAAACAGAACACAGTGTGTTCCTCATCCTCATATCTGACATAGACAGAGATGTAAGCCACAGCACCATGTCTTCCTTTGCGGATGACACCTGAATTTGCATGACAGTATCATCTATCGAAGACATTGCAAGTCTCCAAGCGGACATCAACCAAATCTTTAACCCTTTCGGGGTCGGTGCCGTACTAGTACGTTTTACGAGCAGGGGTTGGTGCCGTACTAGTACGCCCATATTCTAGCGGCCTCAATTTAAGCAGAAAACATCTGGTAGGCATACATATGAAAGAAGGGTCTGTGTGGTTAGTGTGTGCAGTACAAAAAAATCCTGCAGTACACACTGCATAATGAAAGAAAAAAAAAACTGACCGTTTTTTTCGATTAAAACAGCGACTTTGCAGTCGATTTTCGTGTGGTATTTATTGATGTATTCTCGTTTTCTTGGTATCATTTGATAGAATGGAAGATATATTACAGAAATAGAGATGATTTTGATTGGTATGACAATGACAAGTACCTTGAAATTGAGCTCAAAGTAGCAAAAATGTTTGATTTTTGACGCTGTTCAAGAGTAAACAAATCACACCATGCGTCCAATGCACATCAACTGGCGAGTCTTATATTCATGCACAAGTGCTCTGATATTATTTATACCATTTTTACAATAATGCAGTTGTATACATAACAGTAAATCTTCTATTTTTGTGAGAATAAAAATACAAAATGGAAAGCAAAAGTAATGGAACAGGGGCCTGGAGACGTGGCTAATGAACAGAAAACATGTTGTTTTAGTGCCAGGAATGTCTGCCTTGTTTACTCTGGACCCTATTTTGAAATTTGTGTGAAATTGGAAAATTGCCATTTTCTGACCACTATTTTGGGTAGATGAAATTGGTAAATAGGCAGTTTCTTCTACTCATTCGATAGAAGAAATGGAGTTCTAGCGAAATAGCTATAATTTTAGGAGACTGAAACATTGGAATTTGTCGAAAATAGGGCTCGAAGTGGGTGAAATCGCCGATGCGTCAGTGTCATAGATACCGATAACTTCGGTAAAAAAAATTTTTATTTTTTCTTATGAAATGGTAGAGGATTTTTTTTTTTGAAGGTAATAATACAAAAAGTATGAAATTTGATTGAAAATTGATGAAATTATGCTCTCGCGAATTTTGATGCGTCAGCGATATTTACGCATCGGTGATTTTGCCACTTTGACTCCCATTTTAGGCCAATTACATTATTCCAGTCGACCAAATTCTTTGCTATTTCACTAGTATTACTTCTATTCTATCGATTGAGCACAAGAAATCGCCCAGTCAACTGTTTCAACTACAAAATAAAGGGATTGGAAATTGGTAATTTAGCCAATTTAACTCAAAGTTCAAAATATTCCAATTTCAAAATAGGGTGCAGAATAAACAATGCAGGCATTCCTGGCACTAAACTAACATTTCCTCTGTTCATTAGTTATGTTTTCAGTCTTTAAAAATGAATTCCATTTTTATTTTTTATTCACATAATGAATTTTTATTCAAACCAAAAAATGGAAGATTTACTGTTATGCAATATTGTAATAATTGTACAAATAATATCACCACATTTGTGAACGTGTATTAGACCCACCAGCTGGCGTGTATTAGACATGTGAGGTCATTTGTTTACTCTTGAACATTGGCAAAAATTTAACATTTCCGCTACTTTGAGCTCAGTTTCAAGCCATTTTCACTACTAAAACCAATCAAAATCATCTCTATATCTGTAATATATCTTCCATTCTATCATATGAGATCAAGAAATCGCAAATACAACTATAAAAAGTACACGAAAAAACACTGCAAAGTCGCTGTTTTAATCGGAAATTACGGTTTCAGTTTTTTTCTCTCATTATGCACTGTGTGCTGCAGGATTTGTTTTATGTGGTGCACACTTACCTCATAGATGTATTCTCTCATATCCAGGCCTAAATTTACCTCTCACAGCTTATCTGAGTGAGCTGAGCTCATGACGTAGAACTACGATTTGGACCCTGAAAGGGTTAAATTGTTTGTTCTCTCTAGGCTGGAGTATTGCTGTACAATAACTGCCCCTTTCAAGGCAGGCAAAATTACAGACCTGGAGAGTATACAGAGAACTTTCACAGCACATTTAAGTATGATAACGCACCTAAATTACTGGAAACAGTTGAAGTCCCCTGATTTGTACTCCCTGGAATGCAGGCGAGAAAGATGCATGATAATATATGCTTAGAAAATCCTAGATGGACTAGTCCTAAATCTGCACGTTGTAATCACCCTACGAAAACAAAAGACTTGGCAACATTCCCCCAATGAAAAGCAGGGGTGCCATGATTACGCTAAGCGACAACACAATAAATGTCAGGGTTATGTTAAGTAAAAGGTCAAATGCAACTAATGTGACATTTTATTGTGGCAACGTTTCACTCTCCAGGAGCTTTGCCAAGCCGTTACAAACAATGCATGGACACAGAGGGTATATATAGGCTCAGAGTGAGGTGTAATACTAGTGGTGGTAGAAGTAGTAGTGATATAAGTTGTAGTAGTAATAGTAGTAGTAATTCAATAAGGTAGAACAATCAACTTGCACATGAGTAAAAAGTAATTACTTGGGTAATATAAAAATAGGTTAGACAAATATTTCTGTTGGAGGTTGAAATAGAGAAGGCCTGTAGCAGTGTTCCACACCTGCAATGTAGTATAAGCAGGAGAGACTAAGTGATGGTAGGGTTTACTGTTTTCAGGAGAATTCTTGCTAAGACTTCAGAGATGGTGAAGCTGCTTTTGTTTTGTTTAATTGTGTTAGAAATAGCGATAAGTGCTGATTCACGGCACTTGCGTCTGCGGAAGTTAGTTTCTTTGATTATTAATCGGGCGTCTTTGAATTTCATGAGAGGATTGGTGGAATTTCGGTGTTGTACGCAGGCGTACGATCATCTCATGAAATTCAAAGACAGCCGATTAGTAATCAAAGAAACTAATTTCTGCAGACGCAAGTGCCTTGAATCAGCACTTATTGCTGTTTTTAACACAATTAAACAAAACAAAGGCAGCTTCACCATCTCTGAAGTCTTAGCAAGAATCCTCCTGAAAACAGTAAACCCTACCATCACTTAGTCTCTCCTGCTTATACTACATCGCAGGTGTGGAACACTGCTACAGGCCTTCTCTATCCCAACCTCCAACAGAAATATTTGTCTAACCTATTTTTATATTACCCAAGTACAGTGGTACCTCGAGTTACGATATTTTTTCGTTCGAGAATGCTGTTCAAGTGCCATTACCAAACGAATTTATCCCCATAAGGAATAATGTAAAATAGACTAGTCCTTTTACACCCCCAAAAATATACTTACAAAAGCATTTAAAAAAATAAACTTACATAAAAGGGCGATTTTGGGGACCATCGTAACTCGAGGTACCACTGTAATTACTTTTTACTCATGTGCAAGTTGATTGTTCTACCTTATTGTATTACTACTACTATTACTACTACAACTTATATCACTACTACTTCTACCACCACTAGTATTACACCTCACTCTGAGCTTATATATACCCTCTGTGTCCATGCATTGTTTGTAACGGCTTGACAAAGCTCCTGGAGAGCGAAACGTTGCCACAATAAAATGTCACATTAGTTGCATTTGTCCTTTTACTTAACATATTGTCGGTAATTCTACCAATATTAATACAAAATGTCAGGGTCTCAAGACTGTTCAACTGCCTCCCAGCACACATAAGGGGGATTACCAAAAGACCCCTGGCTGTCTTCAAGAAGGCACTAAACAGACACCTAAAGTCAGTACCTGACCAGGCAGGCTGTGGTTCATACGTCAGTTTACGTGCGACCAGCAGTAGCAGCCTGGAAAGATAAACACATAAGCAGTATAATGTGAACCTTTATTGACAGCGTTTCGCCCATGCAGTGGGCTTTATTGAGTCACAAACAGATCTACCTGGATAAAAGATACATGAGTATTTACAGGATTTAGTCAGGTGGAGAATGCTGCATGTGACAATCTTCAAAGTAGGGTGATAGTCTAAAACCTTGGGTAGGTTTAAAAAGAGATTGGATAAGTATTTGGGTAGACCTTCTGCAGTGTTCCATTCTTAAGTTCGTATGTGGGATAGTGATGAAGAAGTTTCTTGGCAATAGGTTCAGCTATGTTGTAGAAGCCGTTGTTCTGGTTGAAGTTGTTGAATATGCAGATAAGTGATGACTCCAGGATTCTTTGGTATTAAGTGTTGTCTTCTCTGGCGATGAGTCTTGCATTTCTGTAGTTGATTAAATGGTTGTGTGAATTTCGGTGTTGAACACAGGCATTCCTTGGGTCGTCAGATCTGCCTGCATACTGGTGTTCTGAAATACGTGTTTGGAGGTCTCTTGATGTTTCGTCCACGTATAATTTGCTGCAGTCATTACAAGGGATTGTGTATACCCCTGCAGTGGATTGAAGCTTGTCCTGTCTGTTACTGGTAATGTCCTTGATGGTGGTGGACGTGGAGGTAGATACTCGGAATGAGGTATTGGAAAAAATGTTGGAAACGTGTTTGGCAATAGAGTTGGTGGGGAGGACTATGTATCTCCTCTCAGCAGTGAGTTCCTTGAGGAAGAATGCTCCCTTATTGAACAAGTTTTTTCTAAACTTCACTCTCCTCGTCACTTCATTAGAGACTGCAGACGACGGGCATTAAACATCTTCAACACACCCAGAGAAGACACTGCCGAGAGGAGATACATAGTCCTCCCCACCAACTCCATTGCCAAACATGTTTCCAACATTTTTTCCAATACCTCATTCCGAGTATCTACCTCCACATCCACCACCATCAAGAACATTACCAGTAACAGACAGGACAAGCTTCAATCCACTGCAGGGGTATACACAATCCCTTGTAATGACTGCAGCAAATTATACATCGGTGAAACATACAGAGACCTCCAAACACGTATTTCAAAACACCAGTACGCAGGCAGATCTGACGACCCCAAGTAATGCCTGTGTTCAACACCGAAATTCACACAACCATTTAATCAACTCCAGAAACGCAAGACTCATCGCCAGAGAAGACAACACTCAATACCAAAGAATCCTGGAGTCATCACTTATCTGTATATCCAACAACTTCAACCAGAACAATGGCTTCTACAACATAGCTGAACCTATTGCCAAGAAACTTCTTCATCACTATCCCAAATAAGAACTTAAGAATGGAACACTGCAGAAGGTTTACCCATATACACGTACTTATCCAATCTCTTTTTAAAGCTACCCAAGATTTTAGACTCTATCACCCTACTTTGAAAATTGTCACATGCAGCATTCTCCACCTGACTAAATCCTATAAATACTCGTGTATCTTTTATCCAGGTAGATCTGTTTGTGACTCGATAAAGCCCACTGCGTAGGCGAAACGTTGTCAATAAAGGATCACATTATACTGCTTATGTGTTTATCTTTCTATTGTGTCGGTATTTTATACCATTTATTTCCAGTAGCAGCCTGGTTGATCAGTCCCTGGTTCACCGCGATGCCTAGTCACAGACTGGGCTGCAGGGGTGTTGACCCTCGAAAGCCCCTCCAGGTGTATTGTACATTTTCTTTTTTTTTTTCAACAAGTCGGCCGTCTCCCACCGAGGCAGGGTGACCCAAAAAGAAAGAAAATCCCCCCAAAAAATACTTTCATCATCATTCAACACTTTCACCTCACTCACATAATCACTGTCTTTGCAGAGGCGCTCAGATACGACAGCTGAGAATAAGTCCCTCCCAACTGTCACTATCCCAGACCCCCCCTTCAAAGTGCAAGCATTGTACTTCCCATTTCCAGGACTCAAGTCCAACTAAATCAATTAACTGGTTTCCCCCTATCCCTTCACAAAATATTACCCTGCTCACACTCCAACAGCTCGTCAGGTCCCAAAAACCATTCGTCTCCATTCACTCCTATCTAACACGCTCACACATGCTTGCTGGAAGTCCAATCCCCTCGCCCACAACACCTCCTTTACCCCCTCCCTCCAACCTTTTCGAGGATGACCCCTACCCCGCCTTCCTTCCCCTACAGATTTATACGCTCTCCAAGTCATTCTACTTTGATCCATTCTCTCTAAATGACCAAACCACCTCAACAACCTCTCTTCAGCCCTCTGACAAATACCTTTAGTAACTCCACACCTCCTAATTTCCACACTCCGAATTTTCTGCATAATATTTACACCACACATTGCTCTCAGCCAGGACATCTCCACTGCCTCCAGCCGCCTCCTTGCTGCAGCATTTGCAACGCATGCTTCACACCCATATAAGAGTGTTGGTACCACTATACTTTCCTTCATCAATTCTATGGTTAACCTCATCCTTCATATACCCATCTGCTGACAAGTCAACTCCCAAATATCTGAAAACATTCACTTCTTCCATACTCCCTCTCTCCAATGTGATATCCAATTTTTCTTTATCTAAATTGTTTGATACCCTCATCACCTTACTCTTATCTTTGTTCACTTTCAACTTTCTACCTTTACACACCCTCCTAAACTCGTCCACTTACCTTTGCAACTTTTCTTTAGAATCTCCTATAAGCACAGTATCATCAGCAAAAAGTAACTGTGTCAACTCCCATTTTGAACTTGATTCCCCATAATTTAATCCCACTAATCTCCCCAACACCCTACCATTTACTACTTTTACAATCCCATCTATAAATATATTAAACAACCATGGTGACATCACACATCCCTGTCTAAGACCTACTTTTACCGAGAAGTAATTTCCCTCTCTCCTACACACCCTAACCTGAGCCTCACTATCCTCATAAAAACTCCTTACAGCATTCAGTAACTTACTACCTATTCCATACACTTGCAACATTTGCCACATTGCTCCCCTATCCACTCTATCATATGCCTTTTCTAAATCCTTAAATGCAATGAAAACTTCCCTACCTTTATCTAAATACTGTTCACATACATGCTTCACTGTAAACACTTGATCTACACATCCCCTACCCACTCTCTACCCACTCTAAAGCCTCTTTGCTCATCTGCAATCCTACTCTCTGTCTTACCTCTAATTCTTTCAATAATAACCCTGCCATACACTTTACCTGGTATACTCGGTAAACTTATTCCCCTATAATTCTTACAATCTCTTTTATCCCCCTTCCCTCTATATAAAGGAACTATACATGCTCTCTGCCAATCCCTAGGTACCTTTCCCTCTTTCATATATTTATTAAACAAAAATACCAACCACTCCAACACTATATCCCCCCCTGCTTTTAACATTTCTGTCATGATCCCGTCAGTATACAATGTGTGATTTACATGTTATAAAATATTTTTAAGTACAAAGAAAGCCACTGACATGCTTGACCATTTTGGGAGACTAATACTAATGCTTACAGACTACTTAAAACTAGACACAGGTTATGGAGTGGTGAATTTTAATTATTCATTATGTATTTTACATTATTACAAGAGAGAGGTGGCTCAACTACATGTGTAATATGAATTAGATGTAAGTGTAGAAATGGCAAGATTTTTGTCATCTTACATGTTTATGAAAGAATAGACACCAGCATTCTTGTCATTGTGTAAAGCAATTACAAGTTTCCATTTCACACATTTGGCAAAATTATTTAATACATGGCAATTAATTTGCTGTAAATAATGTAACAAAGGGACAAAAAAAATCCCTACAGCATTTTGATGCAGTACTACTGTACCAGTACTCACTGCTGGTACACTTTAGATGTAATCTGTAAGATACAGTACAATGAGTTGTTTTATGAAAGCAATTACTGTTTAAGGTCATTAATTATTGTCAGCATTATAGCTATTATAAAATGACTTGTTCCATGTGTATGTACTACACGAGAAATTTAGGGATTTATAATGTTATAGATTATCAATACGTACAAAGATTTTTTTACACAGCACAATAATTGTTTGTTTATTAGGATATAATTTGTGTTGAGTAACTTATATCTTTGCGTCATTGAACTTCTGGGTCAGTAAAGACTCTCCATTTGTTTCAGTTATACCAACACTACTTAGACAAATGGACACCCCATACAGCTTCCCGCTGGGTGTTTACACTTGCCGTGATTGGTGGCTTCATGTTGCGGATTATGCTGAGGCAAGGCTGGTACATCGTCTGCTATGCGCTTGGCATCTACCACCTCAATCTATTTCTTGCATTCCTCACTCCAAAAATTGACCCGGCCTTTTCACAAGAGGATGGTGAGCTCAGTTTTGTAGTTTATATACTGTACAGTACATAAATTTTTTTTTTTTTTTTTGCCTGTGTATACCAATGTATACTGTACAGGTATTTTACATGTTCATATAGTGGAAGGAAGGCAAAGTAGGGGTCATCCTAGGAAAGGTTGGAGGGAGGGGGTAAAGTCGATTTTGTGGGTGATGGGCTTGGACTTCAAGTATGCATAAGCATGTTAGATAGGAGTGAATGGAGATGAATGATTTTTGAGACCTGACGAGCTGTTGGAGTTTGAGCAGGGTAATATTTTGTGAAGGGATTCAGGGAAACCGGTTAGCCAGACTTGAGTCCTGGAAGTGGGAAGTACAGTGCCTGCACTTTATAGGAGAGGTTTGGGATATTGGCTGTTTGGAGTAACATCTAAGCTGTGGTATCTGAGCACCTCTGCAAAGACGGTGATTATGTATGAATGATGGTGAGTGTTGAATGATTATGAAAGTTTTTTCTTTCTTTTTGGCTTTTTCTTTCTTTCTGTGTTAGCAGTACTAACACAGTTGTATGAGTGCAAAGCATTGATTTTGAATATTGGAGCAAAGGAAATTGGAGGCAGAAAAGACGTGTTTTCAGGGCAACATGTGGTATGAATATTATGCAGAAAATTCTTGAGTTTTATGATTAGGGGATTGTTGAGGTGCTTTTGACATTATTTATTCATTATACAGTGGAACCCCGGTTTTCGTCCGGCCCGGTTATCATACAATTCAGTTTTTGACCACTTTTTCGGCAAAATTTTACTAATTTTCGTACATCTGCTCGAAAATCGTTCGTACCAGATGTGGCCACTCATACGTTCATGACTCAGTCTGCCTTTGTTACTCATTCAGTGAGCATCACTCTGCGCGTTCATCTGAAACATTTCGTAATAATCCATTGTTTTTTGTGCTTGTGACTTCTAAATATGCCACCATGGGGCCAAGGAAAGTTCCGAGGGCCAGCCCTTTGGTAAAGAAGGTGAGAAACATGATAGAATTCAAGAAAGAACTTGTAGAAAAATATGAAAGTGGTGTACGTGTGGCCGAACTTGCCAGGATGTATGGGAAGTCCAAATCAACGATCAGTTCCATCCTGGCGAAGAAAAAAGAAATCATGGAAGCTGATGTTGCGAAAGGAGTTGAATGTGCTAACGAAACAGAGATCGCAAGCAATCAAAGATGTTGAGAAGTTGTTGTTGGTGTGGATCAACTAAAAACAGTTAGCTGGAGATAGTGTTGTGGAGGCGATAATTTGCGAAAAGGCAAGGCAGTTGCATGCCGGTCTTGTAAAGAAAATGCCTGGAATGAGTGCTGCTGTTAGTGAATTTAAGGCCAGCAAAGGCTGGTTCGACAGATTCAAGAAGTGAAGTGGCATACATGGCGAGGCTGCAAGTTCGGACAAACGTGGGGCTTAAGAATTCGTTGATGAATTCAAGGAGTACGTGGAAGCTGAAGGATTCCTCCCCAACAAGTCTTCAATTGTGACAAAACTGGCCTCTTTTGGAAGAAAATGCCAAAGAGGACCTACATCATGCAGGAGGAAAAGGCACTGCCAGGACACAAGCCTATGAAGGATAGGCTAACACTTTTGTTCTGTGGTAATGCTAGTGGGGTTTTCAAAGTGAAGCCTTTACTGGTGTATCACTCTGAAAATCCCAGAGTGTTCAAGAAAAACATCATCATCAAGAGTAAATTGTGTGTGATGTGAAAGGCTAACAATAAGGCATGGGTCACTAGGCAAATTTTCATTGAGTGGGTCAATGATGTGTTTGGCACAAGTGTGAAGAAATACCTCCTGGAAAATAAATTGCCACTCAAGTGCCTCCTGGTAATGGACAATGCTCCTGCTCATCCTCCAGACTTAGAAGACCAATTGTTGGGGAGTTTAGTTTCATCACAGTGAAGTTTTTGCCCCCTAATACCACTCCTCTCATCCAGCCCATGGACCAGCAGATTATTTCAAATTTCAGAAAACTCTACACCAAAGCACTGTTTCTAAGGTGCTTTGAAGTGACCTTGGACACTGAATTGACCCTAAGAGAGTTCTGGAGGAATCACTTCAGTATCCTCAATTGCATAAGCCTTATAGATGAGGCTTGGCAGGGAGTGATTTCCAGGATGATTAACTCTACTTGGAGAAAATTGTGGCCGGAATGTGTCCTCCAGAAGGATTTTGAAGGGTTTCAGGCTGACCCTGACGACCCTACGCCTGTTGTGGAATCTATTGTCTTTGGGGAAGTCCATGGGGTTGGAGGTGAGTGGCCAGCATGTGGAAGAGTTGGTGGACGACCACAGGGAAGAGCTAACCACTGAAGAGCTGCAAGACCTTCATCTGGAACAGCAACAGACTTTAGCTGAGGAAATTGCTTCAGAAGAGGAGGAAGAGAGAGGGGAGAGTGTGTCTTCTTCAGCAATTAAGGACATTTGTGCGAAGTGGAGTGAGGTGCAAAGTTGTGTAGAGAAATATCACCCTAACAAAGCTGTTGCAAGCCGTGAAAACAAAATGTTCAATGACAATGCCATGTCCCATTTTAGGCAAATCTTAGAGATGCCAGAAATAGGCCTCTCTGGACAGATTTTTTTGTGCGACAGGGGTCCAGTGACTCAAGCTGGTCCTAGTGCAGTAAAAGACAAAGAAGGGAAGTAATCCTGGGTAGGGCTTTGATACCTGAAGTTCTTAGGGAGGGGGATTCCTCTTCCAAACAATTCTCTCTCCTCCCTCTCCCCTCCTTGCCGTCTTCCATACGCCAACAAGAGTCTTCAATAAAGGTAAAAGTTATGTTAAATGTTCATTTATCCATTTCATTAGTGCTTTATATTTCTCATTGTTTTCTGTATGTAAAACTATAGTTATTCTCTATAAAATTTATTTTTTGTTAATATTTTTGGGTGTCTGGAATGGATTAATTGGATTTATATTATTTCTTATGGGAAATATTACTTCAGTTTTCGTGCAAATTGGTTTTTGGCCGACCTTCTGGAATGGATTAAAGACGAAAACCGGGGTTCCACTGTATAGTTTTTAAAAAAATTCAATTGTTTCCAATTACAGTGGAACCCCGAGTTTCGGCCATAATTCGTTCCAGAAGGCTGTTTGAGTGCCATTACCGAACGAATTTGTTCCCATAAGGATTAATGTAAATTAGATTAGTACGTTTCAGACCCCCCAAAAATACACATACAAAAGCACTTACAATAATACATAATTGTTCGAGTTGGGAGCTGGCCGAAACTTGGGGTACCACTGTACGTATATAGTTTTTAAAAAAAATCCAGTTGTTTTTAAAAAATTCCAATTATTACAGTACTTCTGCTTTTCAATCATTCCATTAGTCAACCACTCTGTTTGCAAAGAAAAATTTTCTAATATCACTTTGACTCTACCTTCTCCTCAGTTTACAACTGAGGCCTATTAAAATAATCCCTATTCCAGATAGTATATCTTTTTCCTGTTCTTAATCGGTAACCATTATGAAACTGCTCATTCGACCAAGTTTTGGCCTAATATGTTAACCTTTTTTTTTTTTTTTTTTTTTTTTTTAACAAGAAAGGAAAGAAAATCCCCCAAAATATACTTTCATCATCATTCAACACTTTCACCTCACTCATACATAATCACTGTCTTTGCAGGGCGCTTAGATATGACAATTTAGAAGTCCCTTGAAACTGCCAATATCCCAAACACCTCCTTTAAAGTGTAGGCATTGTACTTCCCATTTCCAGGACTCAAGTCCAGCTAACCGGTTTCCCTGAATTCCTTCACTAAATATTACCCTGCTCACACTTCAACAGCTCATTAGGTCTCAAAAACCATTTGTCTCCATTCACTCCTATCTAACACGCACACGCACGCTTGCTGGAAGTCCAAGCCCCTCGCCCACAAAACCTCCTTTACCCCTTCCCTCCAACATTTTCGAGGACAACCCCACCCCGCCTTCCTCACCCTACAGATTTATATGCTCTCCAAGTCATTCTGCTTTTATCCATTCTCTCTAAATGACCAAACCACCTCAACAGCCCTTCTTCAGCTCTCTGACTAATACTTTTAGTAACTCCACACCTCCTTTTAATTTCCACACTCAGAATTTTCTGCATAATATTTACACCACACATTGCCCTTAGACAGGACATCTCCACTGCCTCCAGCTGCCTCCTCGCTGCAGCATTTACAACCCAAGCTTCACACCCATATAAGTGTGTTGGTACCACTATACTTTCATACATTCCCTTCTTTGCCTCCATGGATAACGTTTTTTGTCTCCACAGATACCTCAACGCACCACTCACCTTTTTTTCTTCATCAGTTCTCTGGTTAATCTCATCCTTCATAAACCCATCCGCTGACAAGTCAACTCCCAAATATCTGAAAACATTCACTTCTTCCATACTCCCTCTCTCCAATGTGATATCCAATTTTTCTTTATCTAAATCATTTGATGCCCTCATCACATTACTCTTATCTATGTTCACTTTCAACTTTTTACCTTTACACACCCTCCCAAACTCATCCACTAACATTTGCAACTTTTCTCTAGAATCTCCCATAAGCACAGTATCATCAGCAAAAAGTAACTATGTCAACTCCCATTTTTTACTTGATTCCCCATAATTTAATCCCATCCCTCTCCCCAACACCCTAGCATTTACTTCTTTTACAACCCCATCTATAAATATATTAAACAACCATGGTGACATTACACATCCCTGTCTAACACCTACTTTTACTGGGAAGTAATCTCCCTCTCTCTTACACACCCTAACCTGAGCCTCACTATCCTCATAAAAACTCTTTACAGCATTTAGTAACTCACTACCTATTCCATACACTTCCAACATCTGCCACATTGCTCCCCTATCCACTGTATCATATGCCTTTTCTAAATCCATAAATGCAATGAAAACTTCCCTACCTTTATCTAAATACAGTTCACATATATGTTTCAATGTAAACACTTGATCTACACATCCCATACCTACTCTAAAGCCTCCTTGCTCATTTGCAATCTTACTCTCTGTCTTACCTCTAATTCTTTCAATAATAACCCTACTGTACACTTTACCTGGTATACTCAGTAAACTTATTCCCCTATAATTTTTACAATCTCTTTTGTCCCCCTTCCCTTTATATAAAGGAACTATACACGCTCTCTGCCAATCCCTAGGTACCTTCCCCTCTTTCATACATTTATTAAACAAAAATACCAACCACTCCAACACTATATCCTCCCTGCTTTTAACATTTCTGTCATGATCCTGTCAGTTCCAGCTGTTTTACCCCCCTTTCATTCTATGTAATGCCTCACGCACCTCCCCCACACTCACATCCTGCTCTTCTTCACTCCTAAAAGATGTTATACCTCCCTTTCTTCATCAACATTTAAAAGTTCCTCAAAATATTCCTGCCTTCTACCCAATACCTCCAGCTCCTCATCTACAAACTCCCCTACTCTGTTTTTAACTGACAAATCCATTTGTTCCCTAGGCTTTCTTAACTTGCTTATCTCACTCCAAATTTTTTTCTTATTTTCAGCAGAGCCTCTCCCACTCTATCATCTGCTCTCCTTTTGCACTCTCTCACCACTCTCTTCATCTCATAAGCTACCTTTTTCTCATTTATCACACCCTTTACTTCATCATTCCACCAGTCACTCCTATCTCCTCTTGCACCCACCCTCCCATAGCCGCAAACGTCTGCCACACATTCTAATACTGCATTTTTAAAACTATCCCAACCCTCTTCAACCCCTACACTACTCATACTTGCATTAGCCCACCTTTCTGCCAATAATTGCTTATATCACACTAACTTCCTCCTCCCTTAGTTTAAACACTTTCACCTCTCTCTTAATTGCTGTTGCCATTTTCCTTTTGTCCCATCTACCTCTTACTCTAACTGTAGCTACAACTAAATAATGATCCGATATATTCGTTTTTGGGACATGACGATCTGTTGGAGTGTGAGCAGGGTAACATTTTGTGAAGAGATTCAGGGAAACCAGTTAATTGATTTAGTTGGACTTGAGTCCTGGAAATGGGAAGTACAATGCCTGCACTTTAAAGGAGGGGTCTGGGATAGTGACAGCTGGGAGGGACTATTCTCAGCTGTTGTATCTGAGCGCCTCTGCAAAGACAGTGATTATGTATGAGTGTGGTGAAAGTGTTGAGTGATGATGAAAGTATTTTCTTTTTGGGGATTTTCTTTCTTTTTGGGTCACCCTGCCTCTGTGGGAGACAGCCGACTTGTTGAAAAGAAAAAAAAAATATTCGTTGCCCCTCTATAAACATGTACATCCTGAAGCCTACCCATGAACCTTTTATCCACCAATACATAATCTAACAAACTACTTTCATTATGTGCTATATCATACCTTGTATACTTATTTATCCTCTTTTTTTTATAAAATATGTACAGTGGACCCTCGGTTTTCGTTCACCTCCAAACTCGAACAATTATGTAAGTGTATTTTCATAAGTGCTTTTGTAACTTTATTTTTGGGGGTCTGAAATGACTAATATAATTTACATTTGTCCTTATGGGAACAAATTCGTTCAGTAATGGCACTCAAACAGCATTCTGGAAAGAATTTTCAACGAAAACTGAGGGTCCACTGTATTACTTATTACCAAACCTCTTTCTACACATAGCTCAATTAAAGGTTCCCCATTTCAATTTACCTACTACTCCCTCCACAACATTTTTACCACTTTAGCATTGAGATCCCCAACCACAAATATTCTCTCACTTGGTTCAAAACTCCCTACACACTCACTTAACATTTCTCAAAATCTCACTCTCCTCTACACTTTTCCTCTACACTTTTCACATGCAACCCTTATTTTACTCCACATAATCCTTGAATTTATACATTTATATTCCCTCTTTTCCTTCCATAACTTATCCTTCAATATTATTGCTACTCCTTCTTTAGCTCTAACTCTATTTTTATTAGCATTTATCGCTCCACATGTTTGAGAGTTATTTTATAATTTGTCAGTGTAGCATATGAGTTTCTTGCATTTTTGTTCACTTGATTTTCCGGTGGCAATTTTTGTTAGCTTCTAGTTTCTACTGTCAATACTTTCAGTACTTTATCAGGCTTTTTCTTCCATTGCTTTTGCATGGTACAGTGGACCCCCGAGTTTTGGTCACCTCGGAAATCATACAATTATGTAAGTATAATATTGTAAGTGCTTTTGTAAGTGTATTTTTGGGGGTCTGAAATGGACTAACCTACTTGACATTATTCCTTAAGGGAGTAAATTCGTTCGGTAATGGCACTTGAGCAGCCTTCTGGAATGAATTATGACCGAAACTCGGGGGTCCACTGTATTTATTTTCATACATAAAATTCCTTTATGTTGGGCTCTTGAGATTACTAGAAAATGCCTCTTCTGGTTTGACTTCAAACTTTAACAATTGGTGTATCTGACTTTAATGTAATGTTCAGATTGGTTTTGGGCTGCATAGGTGATAATTTGCTATATTTTAATGATGAAAATGAGATATTAATTTCTCTGTACTGACTTGCACATGCCTCCTTTGATTGGCTTCAAATCTTTAGTGCTGATATTTAACTGCATTAGAAACTTGAAGTGCACACTGTACTGTTTCCTCTTTGTGTATTATGGTAGAGGTGGCTGGGTTTATGGGATACTGGGATGGCTTCCTCAAATGGCACATTAACCAAAACTCGCACAAATTCCAATTTTTATTTCTATTAAAGCATACAATGGTTAAAAAAATTATACAGTATGACAGTTTGAAGCTTAATGGAAAGCAGTTGATTATGCATTATTGCAATGATAAAGGTTCTTTACTGGAAATCTTGTAATTTTCTTTGTCAGACGATGGACCGTCGCTGCCTACAAAAGTCAATGAAGAGTTTCGTCCCTTTATGCGACGCCTACCCGAGTTTAAATTTTGGTACAGTGTAACAAAATCTACATTAGTTGCCTTCTTCTGTACTTTTTTCCAGGTAAAAACCTTGTCTGGTGTTGTGTTTTTAATTACCTATTGTACTCTTTGAATAGCTACATTTATATTATACTGTATTATGCTATTTAATGCACTGCAAAATTTAATATTTATTTTTCTGAATGTATTTAATCTTTTTCTTTTTCAGTTATTTAATGTGCCAGTATTCTGGCCAATCCTTGTTATGTACTTCATCACCTTATTCTGCATCACCATGAAGAGACAGATACGGGTAAATATTGCTGTTTCTTTGTTTAGTGATTAGTTTAAGTACCTTAAATGTTCTGGAGGTGGTAAGTACAGTTCCTGCCCTGTGAAGGGTGGGTGGAGATATAATTCAGAGGGCCATTTGATTTATGATGTCCATGTACGTGTGACAAGACTGCTATTGAGTCAACGATGGAGAATGTATTCGTTGCTTAGGGTCACCCTACCATGGTGGGAAATGGCTGATGTGATACAGTAAGAATGTCGGGGTAGAGGAGTGGGAGAACTTGTAAACTTTTTTTAAAAAAATGTGTATAGTACTTAAGGTGTTAACCCTTTCATTGTCGGTGATGTATAGGTATGGCTTACAAGCCAGTGTTGGTGACATATTAATACTCCAAAATTCTAGCAGCTTCAAATCTAATGGGAGAGAATTGGTAGACCTACATGTGAGAGAATGGGTCTGCATGGTCAGTGTGAGCACGCAGTGCATAATGAGAAAAAAAAACTCCGACCATGTTTTTGGTTTAAAATGCCGACTTTGAGGTGTATTTTCGTATGGTATTTATGGCTGTATTCTCATTTTCTTGGTCTCATTTGATAGAATGGAAGATATACTACAGAAATAAAGATGATTTTAATTGGTTTCATGATGAAAAGTACCTTGAAATTGAGCTCAAATTAGCGGAAATGTTCGATTTTTCCAATGTTCAAGTAAACAAATGACATTACCGTCCAATACGTGTCCAACTGGCCAGTGTAATATGCAGTCACGGATGGGTTGACATTATTTATGCAATTATTACAATAATGCAGTAGTCTGCATAACAGTAAATCTTCTATTTTTTGTGTGAATAAAAATTCAAAATGGAAAGCAAGAGTAATATGAGAGGGGCCTGGAGATTGGACTAATGAACAGAGAAAAATGTTATTTTAGTGCCAGGAATGTCTGCATTGTTTATTCTGGACTGTATTTTGAAATTGGCATCTTTTGAAATTTGTGTGAAATTGGCCAAATTGCCAATTTCTGACCACTTTATTGGGTAGTTGAAATCGGCGGTTTCTTGTACTCAATCAATAAAACAATAAATAGCTATGAGTTTGGTCAACTGGAACAATGGAATTGGCTGAAAATGGGACTCAAAATGGGCGAAATTGCCGATGCGTAAATATCGCCGACACTGCTAACTTTGCGAGAGCATAATTCCATATGTTTTCCATCAAATTTAGTACTTTTGGTGTCATTACCATCGGGAAAGGATTCTCTATCATTTCATAAGATTTAATTCTTTGACACTGAGACCAAGTTTGTGAGCAGGAGTCTCAACAGTGAAAAGGTTAATGAAGCACAGGTTTTGGTTTCAGCGATGAAGAAGCTTGTAAAGTGAATGTTATGTTTAAAAAAAGAATGTGGTGGTATATAGTATGAAGGGTTGAAAGCGTGTATTAATTTGATCAAATATGTAGTGCAAACTGCAAGTGATGAAGAAAGTTGTATGTTTGTGGTTTCTGCAGTGTATTGTACCTGCGTCTGTAATTTGTGCCCATTGTTCTTTCTAGGAGCTCTCTTTAAGCTTGAGACTTCATGTAGCATCTAAAGATATCTCTGATCCCTTGTATATGTTAAGAACTCTTGTGCGATCAGTTCACGTTTGCCCAAAAATTCTACGCTATTTGATAGGTAAAACTTGTGATATTTAGGTTCTCTTTAAGATGGATAATTCATAACTTCCTGACCAGAGAATGGTGCAGATCTGTGACAAGAATGAGATTTGTACAAATTGAGAGAATAACCAGAATAATTTATTTAAAGTGAGATGCATGATAAATCATTATTTTATAAAGACAGTACAGTACAGTGGTACCTCGAGTTATGAGCAGCTCCCAACTCAAACAATTATGTAAGTGTATTTTTGTAACTGCTTTTGTAAGTGTATTTTTGGGAGTCTGAAACGGATTAATCTAATTTTCATTATTCCTTATGGGAACAAATTCGTTCGGTATCGGCACTCTAACAGCCTTCTGGAACGAATTAAGTTCGTAACTCGAGGTACCATTGTAATTTGAAAAGAACTGAATGAGCTTTTATAATAAGAGGGTGTATCAAGATAAGGAATTTTCTTAAATTTCATAGCAAATGTGAATTAAAGATGTTAATGGGGTATTGGTTGATTGACTCATAAACTTTGAATTCTTCTGACTTTGTCTGATTTTACAAAAACACGTTTCCTTCAGTTAAATTAATTTCAGAAACAGACTTTAAATTTTTCACAAATTTTCAGAAGGTTACACAGTGTTGTGATTTTTTTTTTTTTTTTTTTAAGAAACCTACAATTAATTTAGTTTTGTCTTTATTTTTATCAGTTATCAAATTGTTATTCTTTGTATTGAATCTGTTGACATGGATCAAATTATTCATATATGTACACTATTTCTTTAATTTCAGCATATGATCAAGTATAAATATTTACCATTCTCCTTGGGCAAACCTCGTTACCAAGCTCAGGAGAATGCAAAGGCCGCTGCCCACTGACCCACCCCTGCTACTGTAACATCATTCCCGAGCAAATGTAACTAACTCTTACCCACCACTCGGTTGCTAAACAAGGTAAAGAAGAAAAAGCAGATGGTGTCTTAGTAAAATTTTTAAAAATATAAAAAATAAGAAAAAATGAAGAAAATAAGTCATGTGGTGTATTATTTACACAAGGTGAGCTGCCATAATTGACAAAGTGAAGGTCCAGATGCACTTGCTAATCCCAAAGAAGGAATTTATACATTTTGCCAACCGGGAAGAAAGCTGCTGCTGATTGCCAAATCTTCTCCCTAATACTGTCAGTACATTAAATTTATAATGTTTTCTGAAATATTTTCTTTAATTTGAACTTGACTGAAAAGTATAGTACATTATTATTATTGATAGAACTTCATTTTACCTATGGCAAGCCACGAGAAACATCTAGGGCCAGTGTTGTTAATTATTGTATTCATAAGTTCAGTTGGTGAGGCTGGAAAGATACTGAATTTGACTTCTGCAGAGCACATAATGATGGTTGTAGAAAAACACTGTATTTAGAAAGCTATTGTTTAAAAAAGAGTGAGTCACAGTACTATAGCTGAAAAGATTTATTGTTAATCCACAAACTGAGAGATGTTTTTGGTCCATTCTGACTTAATAATGGTTCAAAAGCAACCAAAACTTTTTTTTTTTTTTTCATACAAATTGTGAGCTGTGAACTATAGTTATAACTACACTTTTCCATACCAGTTTAAGTGTTCATAAACCAAAAAAAAAAGTAAGCTTTGGAAACTGTAGCACTGTAATAAACAACACTACCTAATGACCATTTCTAAGTAACTGTAAAATTGTACTGTAATTTGTCACCACTAAAGAAAATAGCAAACTTCTGAGTACAGCAGATCAGCATGATTAATGTTTAGTCTATTTAATATCTGAGCATTATGAACTAATAATAAGAGTAACTTAAAAAATGCATGTTATTACTTTTAACTCCATCTAGTGATATCAGCTTTTAAAAATAGTATCCCACATTATGAAGGCAGCTCAGTTGTTGAAACTGTTTTAATTTCTCACCTTTCTGGCCCAACAGTATCATGAAGAAATAAAACTAAATTATCAAGATCACTATAACTAGGCTAACCTGGGAGTATTTGTAAGTAAAGCCACAACAGTGGAGTTAATACTCTTATGAATCAGTTATCTAAGCATCATTTTAATATGATACTGTTACTATTACTTTTGTATTGTACTATAGAAATATATACACTATATTTTTGTTTTATAAATATGACTACCTTACTGTAATTTAAAGATCCTCTCATGGTGAACCCTATTTTCATACAAAATTGCTGACTTGGGAACCTTAACTGTTTCATTTATTTTGAATGTAATGACTTAATGGTAACATTTTCCCTTGTATAGTCCTTTCTTGCTTGATATGGATATAAAGTTGGAATAGAGCTTTTTTCCATTTTTATGTAAACATCTTAATATACTACAGTACATCATATAGTTTACCGTGAGCATGCAATAATGGTGTGTTCTTTGTGAATAATTATCATTATTATTAAAATTACAAACCCATTTACACTAGTTAAGTGCAAGAACTGGTGAAGACTTCATACTCTCCTCTAATTACAGCCCATTCTCTTACCAGCAAGAAAGCATTCAGAAAGTAATCTCTTCTCACATATACAGTACCTTAAGTAACAGCTTTCATGCTGTATGATTTACTTTTTCCTTTTTTAAATTAATTTTTTCCCTTCTGGAAGATTACAGATGTACATTTAGATGCTAGGTTAATGATAATTTCCACATACAGTATTTGTTATTTAATGTTTTCATGACAGCAGGCAACATGCAGTACGTACTTCATTTACTGCAATTGGCTAATAACAATGTAGTGCTAATTTATTTCCACTATCTTGTATCCTGTGTTAATCACAGGATGGTACCAGGGATTCTTGCACCACATTTACTGTATATACTAGAGTATAATACATTAGCATGTATAGGTTGACCCCTGACAGTTTACCAAAAAATCCTTAATTTTTTCCTGTCCCGTATAGACTTCTACCCTAATTTTGGAGGGATTAAATACTAATGATGCAAATTATATTCTAGCTAAAACTTTGAAAAATGTACTGAAGACATTAAAAATATCATCAAAAACTTTACAATATTTGTGATCAAAAACAAAAGTATCAGCTCAAATACTTGATAAACAAAAATAAAGATGCACTGCAATAGAATAGACCTTTTCATGCTAGGCAAGTTGTCCTCAACCCACCCATTAAATAAGATGATATAGGAGTACTGCAGTAGGCCTACAGGTCCATACTAGGCGGGTCCTCATCATACACAACCATTACTTAAGAATATAGGTCCACTACAACAAACCAACTGGCACTAGCTAGGTAGGCCTTACTCGCTTCCTAACATAAAACAATTAGATGGAGGACTAGAATTCGTTACAGTGCCTGACCAGGTTTTCCAGAAACCTGAACAGGACTTCTTGGGGCCTGATCAGCACAAATGAAACTACCAGATATTATCAAATTTATTTTCATATTTAAAGGTGGAATATGATTAGCAATTGTTGTAGATTTTGCCCCTAATGCATCAGAGAAGTAGGAATCTGTGTGCAGTTGGCCCTTGGTATGTAAGGATCTCAATCTCTCACAATATTACTTGTGAAGGTCTACCCATAAATTTTTTACTTAAAAATATCATTATTAAAACCTCAACCTATACTCAAGTATATATAGTATATTTTTTAATCTTACAATCTTTTTTTATTCTGTTTAGTATTTGAGTTTGTTATATACTATAGTATCTTTACAAGAGAGAGAACTCAAAATTTACTCTAGCACTCTTCCCCCCTCAAAATGTAAGTTTCCAAAATGCTTTGAGTAAAATATCAAGATTGGCTTCAGTCAGTAAACCCTTTGTCTTGATTTTGTATATGTATATAATCCAGTACTTTATTTAGTAAAAAGATTTAAATATTTTTATTTTTATATTGCATTTTAATTAAGTCCTTGTTATTAAGAACTATATCTGCTAAGTCAAGTAATTTGTATAGCAACAGCAACCAGCATTTGTACCAAGGGATCTCTCTTTAGAGTGCCTCCGTTTACTCATTAATAAAATGCCATAACCAGCACATTGTGCCATCATCATTCTGTTGGTTATACATTTCAGTTTTATACAATATGCGCTAAGAAACCAGTTAAAATTTTACCATCTCAAAAAAAAAAAATAGTCCTATGTTTGGAGGCTATCAGTACATCCAGGTTGCAATGTTCTCCTATTTGCTGTGATGGGGCACAAATTTGAGAGGGAATACTAAATTTCTGTAAGGTAATCTTGTCTTAATACTTCTGCAACTGATATGAATGAAGCTACATTCTAAATTTCAAAAAATTAAATTATGGAATGTGTCATATTTATGGGGAAACACTGTATTTTTTTTTTCTTGGTTGAAAGCTGTCTAGAACCAAACTAAGTGGAAAGTGGTCAGGGGAGCAATATATGCATATAAAACTACATAACAGATCATTACAAACAGGCAGTTGGAAACCTTATTATGAATAACACTAATTTTGAGTGTCATCAGATATATGGATTCAGGTAACCCATTCACTGATAAATTTTTGATTATGAAGAGAGTGTAAAATTACTTGATGTATGAAGTATGTATCGTCTTTATTGTGTTGTCAGTGATGTGCAGTGGTTTAACTGTAAATAAGTTATTGAATGAATGAGTCATTCCAGATTATAGCATTGTAATGAATGTGACTAGACCTTTTTACTTGGATCATGTCTTTGTACAGTCTTGTCATGAAATAGATTAAATAATATTTTGAATATGACTTTCTCTCATAAATCCTTTTTTTTTTTTTTACTCTTAAATCAAACATACAGTATGGTATCTGAAGACACCACATAAGGACAGACTTTTATTATAGATGTTTTCTTCAAAGCTCATCCTTAGCAAAGAGTTGCTCATCGTAGTCTAGTCCTAAACCAAACGAAACACCACTACAGCCTATTGATACAGTAAACGAGATAAATGACTTCTCAACCATAGGCTCAAATCTCACCAGTAAAAATCCCAGGTACCAACGCCCGAGCAAGTAATTACTTAGATTTGAATTTCCCAACCTCCTCCTATCTTGCACCTTCTGAGCCCACTGAAGTCACCATGATAATCAAGTCACTTAAAAATAAATCAGGGAATCTATCTCAAGTCCCACCAGTATTATACAAGCGAGCCGCCCATGTTCTTTCGCATGCTATTTCATTACTTTTTAACAAATCACTAGAAACTAGCACTTTCCCGACACTACTCAAAACAGCAAGGGTTACACCAATACGCAAAGGTGGTGACCCCACAGACGTAAACAACTATAGACCAATATTAAACTTTACCGTTGCTATCCAAAATCTTCGAGAAACTTGTGCACAAGAGATTATACTCGTTTATAACAATACAAAGCATACTCGACCCCTGCCAATTTGGCTTCAGAAAAAATAAAAGGACTAACGATGCGATTGTAAAAATGATGGACCTGCTTTACACATCACTGGAAAATAAGGAATATCCATTAGGACTTTTTATTGATCTAAGGAAAGCTTTCGACACAGTAAACCACGGCATCCTACTCCACAAACTTGACCATTATGGTATAAGAGGCCATGCACTTGCATATTTCAAGTCCTACCTTACTAATAGGTATCAGTATGTCACCATTAAAGACAACCTCCTCAACACGACCACTAGATACTGGAGTGCCACAGGGAAGTGTCCTTGGTCCCCTGCTCTTCCTCTTATACATCAATGATCTTCCCAATGTATCACAACACCTGAAACCAATTCTCTTTGCTGACGACACGAGTTACGTCATCTCCCACCCAAATCTTGCCACGCTCAACACCATTGTTAATGAGGAACTACTAAAAATATCTACATGGATGACAGCCAATAAACTTACACTCAACACTGATAAAACTTTCTATATTATGTTTAGTAACAGAGCAGGTGATGCACAATTAAACATTAAGATCGACAACACTCTTATTGCTAAACATAATGAGGGCAAATTCCTGGGCCTACACCTCGACAGCAACCTGAAATTCAGCACTCGTATCCAACACATAACAAAAAAAGTATCCAAAACTGTTGGGATCCTCTCGAAGATACGTTACTACGTACCACAATCAGCCCTACTCACACTATACTATTCACTCATCTATCCCTACCTCACATATGCCATTTGTGCTTGGGGATCAACAGCAATTACCCACCTAAAGCCAATAATAACCCAACAAAACTCCGCAGTAAGAATTATCACGCAATCCAATGCTAGGCAACACCCCCTCTCCCCCACTTTTCAAAGACCTAAACTTACTCACTGTTCAGAACATCCACACTTACTACTCTGCAAACTACATCTACAGAACCATAAATTCCAATATTAACCCTGAACTAAAACACTTTCTTGATAGTTGTGACAGGACCCATAGACATAATACCAGACACAAACATTCCCAGTGTCCAGCTAAATCTATACAAAAATTCAATGTACAGTGGACCCCCGAGTAACGTAAAAACTTCATTCCAGAAGCCTGCTCAAGTGCCATTACCGAACGAATTTACTCCCTTAAGAAAAAATGTCAAGTAGGTTAGTCCATTCAGACCCCCAAAAATACACTTACAAAAGCATTTACAATATTATACTTACATAATTGTACAATTTCCAGGATGTACGTAACATTAAAGGGCCTAAAATCTGGAACTCCCTGCCTGAAAACTCTAGAACTGCAGACACAACCACCATTTTCAAAAGCACCGTTAAAAAATATCGTATCTCCCTTACACACCCCACCGGTAGCTAACCACATGAAAACTACTTTATCTTGCACATATCCAAAGCAAAATACACTTATTGATATGACTCCCCTTAATTTACACATGACTGTAAACATAAAATTCTGAATATAGCTATTGCTTCATAATTCTTAAGCTAGTCATAAGTTTGCCTAAGACACTCCAATATAGAAACTATCATGCCAAAACGGGACCATTTCCATTAATAGATAAACTAATTGTTAAGTTCTTAAATATTTTAAACTCCCTCAATTTTGTAAATCTAGTTAATCACTACAATTACCTAACCTTAATACCAGTATGATCCATATCCTGTGTCAATATAGAGTAAGAACTAGTATTAGTCTGCCCAAAATGCCTAGGCATACTAGTGGCCTTCTTGTAATAAGTATTTTATAATATGTAATAATATATCATATGTAAACCCGACATTGTAATATTAACAGAGAAATAAAGAATTTTAATTTTTTAATTATTAATTTTTAATATTTTCTTTATTGAAAGGTTGTTATAGATGCTCAGAATATCTGGAAATGTTCAGAGATGCCCAAAAGAAGTGCCTTGACTGTTAAATATACACTCAGTGGCCACTTTATTAGGTACACACTTCTAGTACTGGGTAGGACCCCACTATATCCCCAGAACAGCTTGTATTTCTTCATGGCATGGATTCACCATGATGCTGGAAACATTCCTTAGAGATCCTGGTCCATGTTGACATGATATCTGCAGCAACTACATGATGCTTTGTTGGCTGCACATTTATGCTGCAAATTTACCATTACACCACATCCCAAAGGTTTTTGCCAAATTCTGACCTTACCATCTGTATGTTGCAGCAGAAATTGAAATTTACCAGACCAAGCAATATTTTTCCAATCTTCATTTGTCCAATTTTGGTGAGCTTGTGCACCCTGTAGCCTCAATTTCCTGTTCTTAGCTAATATGAGTGGAACCTAGTGTAGTTTTCTGCTGCTGTAGCCTATCCACTTTAAGGTTCAACGTATTGTGCATTCAGAGATGCTCTTCTGCATAACACTTACAATGCATGGTTATTTGAGTTAGTTGCATTCCTGTCAGTTTTAACCAGTCTGGCCATTCTCCTCTGATCTCTCTCATTAATAAGGCATTCTTGCCCATAGAACTGTCACTCATTAGACATTTTGTGTATTTCTTGCTGTTCTCTGTGAATTCTAAGAAACTGTTGTGCATGAAAATCCCAGGAGATAAGCAGTTTGAAATAAACCACCCCTTCTAGCACCAACAATCATTCCACAGTCAGAAGACACTTCGATGAGACACCAGCTGGCCATCTGGTGAGGCCTCTAATGAAAGCATTACAAGATTGTCTTCAGATTTAGGAATGGTGCCAGTGTATGACTCTTGGCATTCTTCCCTGCACCAGAAGTGCGCAGTTAGTGCTGAATCAGATCCTTACATAGACCCTCTAATCTCCACTGTAACTATCATACAGAGGAGGTTGCAGAACATTGCAGATGTATCTAATTTTGCTAATGAAAAAATGAACTGATAGACAGACTTATTGACATACATAAAAAAATTCTTTAAAACATTGTTAAAAAAAATTCTATAAAAAATTAGAATTTTTTTTTTTTTAAATGTACGTATTTAAAAAAAAAATTGGTAACCTTGACTTACGAGTTTAATTCATTCTGTGACCCAGCTTGTAACTCAATTTGCTTGTACGGTGGACCCTTGGTTTTCATGAGTTTTGGTTATCGGCAACTTTTTTCATCAAAATATAGCCTTGGTTTTCGTGTTTTCCTTTGGATTTCGGCTGTAGTACGTAACGTGTCCCAGTGGCCCTGCGCACACAAAGCCTGCCACAAACGCATTCAGCACCAGTCTGGCATTATTTCTAGGCGAGTGAGCATCACACCCTGCATTCATACAAAACATTTTGCAATAATCCAGTGTTTTTTGTGCTTGCAACTGCTAAATAAGCCACCATGGCCCCAAAGAAAGCTCCTAGTGCCAGGCCTTTGGTAAAGAAGGTGAGAAACACGATAGAATTAAAGAAAGAAATAATAGAGAAATATGAAAGTGGCATATGTGTGGCTGATACTTAGAGGCTGAAGGATTCCTCCCCAACAAGTGTTCAATTGTGACGAAACAGGCCTCTTTTGGAAGAAAATGCCAAAGAGGACCTACATCACGCAGGAGGAAAAGGCACTGCCAGGACACAAGCCTATAAAAGACAGGCTAACTCTCTTGTTCTGTGGTAATGCTAGTGGGGATTTAAAAGTGAAGCCTTTACTGGTGTATCACTGAAAATTCCAGTGTTCAAGAGAAACAACGTCATGAAGAGTAAATTGTGTGATGTGGAAGGCTAACAATACGGCATGGGTCACAAGGGAAATTTTCCTTGATTGGTTCAATGAAGTGTTTGGCCCGAGTGTGAAGAAATACCTCCTGGAAAATAAATTGCCACTCAAGTGCCTCCTGGTAATGGACAATGCTTCTGCTCATCCTCCAGACTTGGATGACCAATTGTGTGAGGAGTTTAGTTTCGCCACAGTGAAGTTCTTGTCCCCTAATACCACTCCTCTCATCCAGCCCATGGACCAGCAGATCATTTCAAACTTCAAAAAACTCTACACCAAAGCAATGTTTCAAAGGTGCTTTGACATGACCTCAGACACTGAATTGACCCTAAGAGAGTTCTGGAAGGATCACTTCAGTATCCTCAATTGTATAACCCTTATAGATAAGGCTTGGCAGGGAGTGACTTCCAGGACGATGAACTCTGCTTGGAGAAAACTGTGGCCAGAATGTTTCCAACAGAAGGATTTTGAAGGGTTTGGGGCTGACCCTGTCAACCCTACGCCTGTTGTGGAATGTATTGTGGCATTGGAAAATTCCTTGCGGTTGGATGTGAGTGGCCAGAATGTGGAAGAGTTGGTGGAGGACCACAGTGAAGAGCTAACCACTGAAGAGCTGCAATACCTTCATCTGCAACAGCAACAGACCACAGCTCAGGAAATTGCTTCAGAGGATGAGGAAGAGAGATGGAACACGGTGCCTTCTTCAAAGATTAAGGACATTTGTGCAAAGTGGAGTGAGGTGCAAACGTTTGTGGAGGAACATCACCCTGACAAAGTTGTTGCAAGCCATGTTGGCAACATGTACAATGACAATGCCATGTCCCATTTTAGGCAAATCATAAAGAGACGCCAGAAACAGAGCTCTCTGGAACAATTTTTTGAGCGACAGGGGTCCAGTGACTCACGCTGGTCCTAGTTCCATTAAAAAGCAAAGAAGGGAAGTAACCCCGGATAAGGACTCGGTACTTGAAGTCTCTATGGAAGGGGATCACCCTGGCACTTCCGATTTGGGCCACTGCCCCTTCGGCAATCCCCCTCTGCACGCCACTGTGAACACTTGCCATATTATGGCCTATTTTATTCATTCTAGAGTATTTATCATGTTTCTATGTTATTTATATTGTTTACTACGTCATATTAGATCAATTTTGATAGATAAATAAGCTGTAGAGTTGATATTAGCATTATATTGAAGTATTTTCTCCTGCCTCCCAAGAGCCAGGAATTCTGCTGACGTCAGCTAATGTTCCCAGGCGGTTCCTGATTGGCTGCCAGACTACGTATTAGCTCCGCCTACTCTCTTATGATGCCAAATCGTCAATTATTATATTAGAAAGAATAATACAGTACAAGGAATAGCAAAAAAAGAAAAAACGGAAAAAAATCCTAAAAAAAATTATGGGATGTGAGCAGTCATGTTGCTAGCGGCGGTGTCACTATACATGATATAAATAACTATAATTCCTTGTAGGAGTGTTGTAGAACATTGATTCTTGTACCATTGTGTTGCCAGTGAGTTAAGCTATTTTTCTATATGATTAACTCAATTTCCATAATTTTTCAATTTTTTTTTTGGCTCGTGCACCGCACACCCCATGCCTCCCCTGAAGCTCGCTCGTAACCCAGATTTTGGCTCGCAATTCAAAGCAAAAAATCGACCAGGCGATGGCTCATAACTCGAAAAACTCGTAAGTTGGGGAACTCGTAAGTCAAGGTACCACTGTATACTTAACAGGCAGTTTATTTGCCTTTAATTCTTTAACTTCTTTATCCGCTTTTCCTTTATACAAAGGAACTATGCATGCTATGTGCCAATCCCTAGGTACCACTTCCCTTCCATGCATATGTTGAATAAATACACCAACCACTCTTTAAAACTATATCCCTACTTGTTTTTAACATTTCAGTTTTAACTCCATCTATCCCAGCTGCTAACCCAAAAGGATTTTTTCAGGTATACAGAAGTAAGATTAGGGACAAGATAGGCCCACTCAAAAGTCACTCAGGTCAGCTCACCGACAGTGATAAGGAAATGTGTAGAATGTTTAACACTTACTTCCTCTCAGTTTTTACACAGGAAGATACTAGCGATATTCCAGAAATAATTAATTATGTAGAACAGGATGATAGTAAACTATGCACGATTAGAGTCACAAGTGATATGGTCCTTAGACAAATAGATAAATTGAAACCTAACAAATCCCCAGGCCCTGATGAACTGTATGCAAGGGTTCTAAAGGAATGTAAAGAGGAGCTTAGCAACCCGTTGGCTAATCTTTTCAACATATCACTGCAAACTGGCATGGTGCCAAATAAGTGGAAAATGGCAAATGTAATACCTATTTTCAAAGCAGGTGACAGGTCCTTAGCTTCGAACTATAGACCAATAAGCCTAACCTCCATAGTGGGAAAATTTATGGAATCAATAATTGCCGAGGCAATTCGCAGCCATCTTGAAAAGCATAAATTAATCAACGAATCTCAGCACGGTTTTACAAAAGGGCGTTCCTGCCTTACAAATTTAATAACTTTTTTCACTAAGGTGTTTGAGGAGGTAGATCATGGTAATGAATATGATATTGTGTATATGGACTTCAGTAAGGCTTTTGATAGAGTCCCACATCAGAGACTATTGAGGAAAATTATGGCACACGGAATAGGAGGAGAAATTTTTTCCTGGATAGAGGCATGGTTGACAAATAGGCAGCAGAGAGTTTGCATAAATGGGGAGAAATCAGAGTGGGGAAGTGTCACAAGCGGTGTTCCACAGGGGTCGGTATTGGGCCCCTTGTTGTTCACAATCTACATAAACGACATAGATGAGGGAATAAATAGCGACATAAGCAAGTTTGCTGATGACACCAAAATAGGCCGTCCAATTCATTCAAATGAGGACATTAGAGCACTCCAGGAAGATTTGAATAGACGATGCAGTGGTCGGAGAAGTGGCAGATGCAGTTTAATATAGATAAATGCAAAGTTCTAAATATTGGACAGGACAATAACCATGCCACATATAAACTAAATAATGTAGATCTTAATACTACTGATTGCGAAAAGGATTTAGGAGTTCTGGTTAGCAGTAATCTAAAACCAAGACAGCAGTGCATAAGTGTTCGCAATAAAGCGAACAGAATCCTTGGCTTCATATCAAGAAGCATAAATAATAGGAGTCCTCAGGTTGTTCTTCAACTCTATATATCCTTGGTGAGGCCTCATCTAGATTATGCTGCACAGTTTTGGTCACCGTATTACAGAATGGATATCAATGCTCTGGAAAACGTACAAAGGAGGATGACTAAGTTGATTCCATGTATCAGAAATCTTCCCTATGAGGATAGACTGAGGGCCCTGAATCTGCACTCTCTAGAAAGGCGTAGAATTAGGGGGGATATGATTGAGGTGAATAAATGGAAAACAGGAATAAATAAAGGTGATGTAAATAGCGTGCTAAAAATATCTAGTATTGACAGGACTCGCAGCAATGGCTTTAAGTTGGATAAATTCAGATTCAGGAAGGATATAGGAAAGCATTGGTTTGGTAATAGAGTTGTCGATGAGTGGAACAAACTCCCGAGTACAGTTATAGAGGCTAAAACGTTGTGTAGTTTTAAAAATAGGCTAGATAAATATATGAGTGGGTGCGGGTGGGTGTGAGTTGGACCTGACTAGTTTGTGCTACTAGGTCAGATGCCGTGCTCCTTCCTTAAGTGAATGTAACCTGACCTGGATGGGTCGGGGCATTGGCTTAAGCCGGTGGGAGATTTGGACCTGCCTCGCATGGGCCAGTAGGCCTGCTGCAGTGTTCCTTCTTTCTTATGTTCTTATGTTCTTATATGCCTCCCAACACTTGCATCTGCCTCTTCCTCACTCCTGAAAGGTGTTATACCTCCCTGCCCAACTCAAGAAATCACTGCCTCCCTCTCTTCAACATTCAACAATTTCTCAAAATATTCTCTTCATCTTCCCATTATCTCTGCATCCCCATCTAATGGCTTCCCTCTTGTTTTTTAATTGTTAAAGCCATTTGTTCCCTAGGCTTTCTCAACTTATTAATCTCCAAAATGTTTTTTCACTTTCAGCAAAATTTGTTACTTAAACCTCTCCTACTCTCATTAGCCCTCCTTTTGTACTCCCCTCACTATTTTTTTTTTTTTTACTCTCCATATATGTACCACTTCCATCTATCACTTCTACACTAAACACTTTCATATGCCAACTTTTTTTTCCTTACATTCTTCTTTACTTCACTAATCACCCCTCTTTCCACCTGTACCCACCCTCTTATACCCCTCAACCTTTTACCGCACACTCTTAACACAATTTTTAACTCTACCTCATACTTCCTCTACCCTCTCCTCATTACCTGTACTCTCTCTAATCCAACTTTCTCTCAATAGTTGCTTACTTCTTACCCTATTTATCTCCTCTGATTTATAAACTTTCACTTTTCTCCAAGGTTTACCTAACATATCATTAGTGTCAATTTGTGTTTGTGCTTAAGAAAACATAAGAATTTTTTTTAATGTGTATTCTTAGAGCAAAATTTTGCAAGATAGCTGCATTAAGCATTCCATACCCATCCCGTGGGTATTAAATAGACTCTTGATGAGGCAAGTCTTTGTGGATACAACGTTATACCCGCAAGTGGACTTCTCATATACTGTTCGTAGCACAGTTAGGAAAACTGCAGCTTATAAAGGGCATCTGAGTAGCCAGTGAGTTGCAGTATTATTATTTTAATCACGGGGAGCGCTAAACCCCTAGGGATTATACAGCACCTGTAGGGGGGAGGGATGAAAGGTATTCAGGCTCAATTCAGGTAACTGGAGCATAGATCCAATTCCCTGGATCAAGAGCCCTTCACCAGCGTCAAGGAACCTTCCTTGAGGGGCAACGAGATGCAGGTTCCCATTCATGCCCATGTAAGCCAGCCAGTGTCTCAGTTCCAAGAGGCAGTAAGTAGTATTGCATACCTTCGTCCTCACTGAAAGGAATTAAAATTTGGAAGCTAATTTTATCAAAATATAAATTTGGTAAATGTATATTGCACAATTTCAGTGCTTCATTATTTATGAGGCAAAATTTTCAAATAATCTTGCAAATTTTCATAGCCTGCTGTTGTCCTCCCAAAAATCTTGCCGTGGATCATTTGGGGTCCATGGACTTTTTAAGTTTAGAAATACTGGATTAGAGGCACATAATGGGTCCAGGGACTGGAACCCACGCAAGTTCAAGACTTTTCTCCAACCAGTGTCTAGACATCTTCAAATACCCAGGTGGTGCAGGTGTAATTCCTTACACAACTACCCTTCCCCATTATTCTATATACATATATAACTCGCTATAAGGGTAATGAACTACAATATTAACATTTA
>WNWK01003571.1:67529-162878 GCA_009830355.1 Cherax destructor
TTAAGTTTTTTTTGAATCCGGAGATGATGTCTGTGAATCGGTTCAAGGTAAAGTTGGAGGACAACATGAGTGGTGAACCCAGGCCACCCAATTTCTGTTCGTGGGGGGTTTTCCCCGTAATAATAATATTAATAATAATAATGTGGGTGTGTGCAGAATCCCGTCACCATACGGGATGGGGGATCGCTGGGGCTGGTGGCGGACCAGAAAAATGGCCCCGGGGACGACATGGGGACTACTGTCAACAGCAGCTGGATGGTGACCTTTTAACCTCCACGACGCCGATCTCATGTTTCATGTGGTCACTTTAAGAACATGGTAAGAGACCCTTTTTTTCCCCAAAATCTAATGTCAAGAAGATATAGTTGAATTATTAGGAATTGTTAGGTTGGAAAAGCACACATACTGCTCAGTATGATTGTGAAGTGTTATTATGGGACCAAGGATCGAACCTCTCACCGGGGAATGACATAGAAGAATTCAGCTCTTAAAAAAAAAAAAACAACAATAACAATAATAATAATAATACAACTACTAATACTACGAATAATAATAATAATAATAATGATAGGCAAATTTGTAATTTCCCCTTTTTTCCCGATTTAATTCGATAATTCCTTGAGTATTTTTATATTAGCCAAAGGGACATATTACAATGTGCATTTCCCCAAAATTGATATAACATTTTACGTGGTTCCAAAAATGGGGTTTCTCCAACTTTTCCACCTAGGTAATAATCTATACACTGAGAGCTTTCCTTTGAAATGCAAAGAACTGCGTTGTAATCCATGTGCAGTCATGATGACGGTAATAAAGCCATGCAGCCTTAATGATCCTTGTGTATTTTTTAACCCCAACCCAATTAACCAAGAACCAAGGGGATCAAAAAATCATCTCTTTACACAGAGTTCCCCTAGTCGCTCTGGGTGGGTGCCAGTGACAGGGCAGCGGGGCAACTGGAGGTGGACTGACGGCACTGAAGTGGTATGGGGCCCCCTTCTGGGGTGACTATGCGACCAGAACGCAGCCACAGGCGGCCTGGTGAAAATTGCCCAACATGCCTAGAAATGATCATTTATACTTGCAGCGGACCTTGTGATAAGGGGAACCCGCCATCTGCGAGACTGAAAGTTCTGAGTGTTGACAATACTGGAAAAATTTTTAAAAAAATTTTTGCAAAAACATTAAAAATTTTGAAGACGTACTATTTGATTTTTTTTTTTTTTTTTTTTTTTTTTTTATATTTTTTAAACATAAACACATACATTATTAACATACCTTGAAAAATATAAAAACCAAACAAAATTTACATAGTAAAATATGAACTCTTTAAAAAAATAACTTTTCTTTAACAATTTTAAATAACTCAAAAACATAATATATTATCCAAACATTAAACAAAGCAAACATCAAAGCACCAGACTTATGACAGTGCTTACATTCTTATTATCAACGCACAAACAATTTAACCCCAAACCCCACAAAATAGATGAAATCTGCTCAATAAACCTAAAAATACAACACCCCCACCACACCTGGTTATTACACCCAAAAAAATTGGCTTTAACCAAAAAAAATGTAAACATACCCCCCCCAACCCGACCAAAAACATTATAACCCCCAAAAAAATAAAGGATCAACTGATCACTATCAGTCATACACAAATAGAAGCCGTACTTAAACCCTAAACATAAAGGCTTCCAAACAACATACAACAAACCTTCCCCTCTAAATGCTACAAAATATTTACCCACCCAAAAAAAACTTCCATTCCCCCACACATTCCACCTTTTTCACATTAAATACAAAAACCCCAAACACTCATAACACTTCACCACCAGGGAAAGTAAAAAAACCAAACCAAAAGGGCCCATACTACCTCAAACCCCTACCAAGATCTCAACACAAAAGGCTTAAAACAGCCTTATAAAACATACCGTGTTCCCCCATAACACCAAACACACATTCATGTCCACGGAACACAGCCAAAACAGAAGGAAACCAAAACCCTCCCCCCAAGAACTACAGCACCCCCCCCTACACCTCCAAATCACCAAACCCCCCACCCACACTAATATAACCTCAAAACCCCTCCACTGTCAAAACTCTATACCTGACGGAAAAAAAAATCCCCAACCCCCCCCTAAATCCCCCTATTCCTACATTTCGTTCAAAAATTGGGGGACCCCAAACTTTAACCACCACCTCACCCCCAAACCCTCTACTCCAAAACAAGAAAATATAATCCAAAAAATTACGAAACCCCGGACACTTTCGGTAATCCCCAAATCTAAACTTAAAGCACGAACCGGACACCCCCTCCCATTCAAAATTTAACCCCCCTACCCAACCCTCACCTTTCCCATGTCCCAAAAAAATACCCACAAAATGCTCCCCCCCCCACATTTATCACACTCCCCTTATTTGTCATACCCATCATAAAAGCTGACTTTGCTACCAAAACCCATGAAAAAAATTAAAACCCACCCCCCAACACTTGGACGAACCCCTTAACCTTTTTAAACCACCACCAAATACTCTTCCAGTCATAAAAGGGAAAAAAATTCCTCTCCCCACTCCCCCTTTTTCCCCACACCCCCCCTTAAACCCCGCACGCCCCCCGAACCCCCAACCACCATAAGGAACCGGGCCCCCCACATCCACAACTCTCTACCTCCCCCCCTTCCCCGCCCCCTCATCACCCCACCTATCGCCTCCCCCCCGCCCCCAGAAAAAAAGAAATTCCTTTTAAAAAAAAAACTCCCACCTCAATCTTAGGGAACCAAAAACCCAAAACCCCCCATTGAACTCTAGTTTCCACCACCTCCTTATTTAAAAAGCCCCCCTTCCCCACAAAAATTATAAACCCCCTTTTCCAACCTACAACACCCCCCCCCAACAAAGGTAAAACTGCCCCTAAACCATAACACTGTATCTAAAATTACCACAACAACTTTTTGTAAAAAAGTTACCTCCTTCACCCCCAATTTATCCTATCCAAGCTTTATCTACCACCCCCCTAAATTCACCCCCTTTTCCCCCTTTCTAGATTCCCCCCCAAAACCATACCACAAACTTTCAACCCCTCCAAAGCCCTCCCTCCCGACCCCCGCTCCCCTACCAACTTCCTACCTCTAACAAAACCGATTTACTCCTATTAACACTCATGCCCGTCCCTTACCAAACCTCACCCTCACTGATCCATAAACATTAAAAATGTTACCAACAACGTGGTATCATCTACGTAACCTATTTTTCAGCCCTGCACCCCCCCTCCCCCTCCCTTGCCCCCTTTCTAACCAACCCCAAAAAAAGGGCCCCTGAAAAAAAAAAAGGTCTGAGATAAAGGACCCCCTGAAAATCCCCCATACTTACTGCCCAACTAATCCTGCCATTAATTTGTCCTTTTGCAATGCCTCGCATATATAAGTCGAACCCAACCCCTTTTCCTCACCAAAACCCTGTCTCCTCAAAATTTCCCAAAATGCTCCCCATGCACCCTATCATAAGCCATAGCCCAATCCAAACCTAAACACCTCCTTCACCACAATCCCAAAACCTTTTAACCTCCTATGTCCCATTCTCTCTCCTCCCGGGGGCCCCAAAAATTCCCCCATCAACCAACCCTTAAACCCTCTTAAGCCTTTTTAAAAACTTTGCAAAATTTTATAATCTGTGCACATAAAACAATTACTCTATAATCCTTAAGTCCCTTAGGTCCTTCATTTTTTGGGACCAAACCACCCCCCCCTTCTAACTGACTCTGAAAACACCCCCCCCTCCCCCCATTTCTTTAAAAAACCCTTTTTCCAAACCTCTCTCAACACTCCCTACATTACATCCCTCACCAGTCAAACCATAAACCCCCGGGGTTTCCCCCAACTAGTCCTTTTCCGCCCCCCAAAACCCCTCCTCAGTAATTACCCCACCTAACTCCCTCATCTCCTCCCCTCACTCTCTCCTCTTGCATTTTCACCCCCCCCCATCAACATCCCCCCCCCTCATAAATTTTTCTCATACCAAAATTTCCCCCTCCCCCCTCTCGCTACAGTCGTCAAAAACCCACCCTTATACCCCCCAAATTTCCTCAACTTCCAACGCCCCTATTGTCCCTTCTCTCCTCCCGAAATTGCCCAAAACCCCGCCGTCCTTATCACCCCACTTCATCCATGCCCCTCCGACTCTTAACGCGGGGAAACCCCATCATTCTGAATACCCCCTTGCTACCTTAATTCCCTCCAAACTTTTCCCCTCCCACCCCCCCCTCCACCCCAAAAACCCCCCAAATACCGTTGATACCCAAATCTATATCGGGATCCCCCCACCCCCCTTTTTTTAAAAAAAACCTTAATGGCAAGTTTCCCATTCATTCCACCCTTAGCCACCCCAACAATCCCCCCCACCCCCCCAAAACCCTTTCCCCCCACCCTCAAAATCCACCTGCCCGAGCCTCTTCAACATCCCTATTTTAGCCCAACTTTGAAACACCCACTGCCCCTCCCACCTAATTGTAAAACACCTTTTTGGTCCAAAAAAACCAAATCTATGCATTCCACTTTCTCCACCCCACTACGACACATATCCTATCTAAACGGGCTGCATACTGTCCCCCCCTAAACGTATACTCCCCGGTTATTCCCACCTCCCACTACGTCCACCACCCCCCTGCCCCAAAAACCCCCCAAGATCCTCACAATTGCCCCGAACCCCCCGGGTTTCCCCATCCTTGAGTTAAAAACAATTCCAATCTCCCCCCTTGCTTTTGACAAACCCAAAGCAAAAAATTTAATCTTCCCCCCCAAAATTATCCTTCCAAAAATTGGTGGGGAATAAACAAAAACTAACATTTTAACCCTCCCCATCTACCATCCACCCCCAAACCCCTCTACCCCCCCCCCTTTTTCCCATGACCCCAAAACAAAAAAGGCTACCCTCCCCCACCCCCCCCCACCCCCCTTTTGCCAGCAGACCCCCCCCCAAAAAAAAAACCCCTTAGAAACAACTCTTTTCCCTTCCGAAAATTATGTTCCCCGGAAAAAAAATCGTCAATCTTAAACCTACATAAGGTATCCTCTACCCACCTCCCTTACCTCATTCCGAGGCCTTCACATTGATACTTAGACACCTGAATTTAAAGGCATTGGTTTCCCTTTGTTTCTTGCTTCCTGTCATTCTTATCAGTTGATCCAACCTTAGTCCCCCCTTTTTATCACCTGCCATTCCTTAACTCTGGACTACCATTTTTCCCTAATACCAGCCCATTACCACCCACCTTAATCCTTTTCCCCCCGGCTCTGCCCAGGAGTGAGGATGTCATTTTCCGCCTCCTCCCCCCTTCTCTTTTTTTATTCCACCCTCTCCTTTCCTCCTCTACATCCTCCTGCTGTCTATGGACCTCCACATCCACCTGTACCACACGCCGTAGCCCCCCACTTTCAATCTGGTCCAAAGAAGGGGGCAAAGTCTCCACCTCACCACCCACACCCCCCCCCTTTTCCAAATCCATACTCTCCCCCCAACACCATTCAAATCCTCCAATATGAGCCTCATTTACCCCTATGATCATCCTCCTGTTGTTCCTCAGTCTCCTGAGGGGGGGCCCATCCTCCAAATTCCTCTCTTCTCGGAGTCTGCATCCTTCCGTTCTGCCTGCTCCACTTCCTCACTCCACGCCTTCCTTCCGGTTTTCTTTTCCTGGGGCCATCCTCCAGACCACGCCCTTACGCTCCCCCACCTTCCTGCAGGTTCGCCATTCCCCTCCATCCTCCCGTCTCCGCCCACTCAGCCGCCAGATGTCCAGGCTGCCCCCCAACTACATGTACGCACCTGCCCGATATTCACGTATCCTGTTAAACAATCCACCATTACATAAGATGGATGGGCTTGCGCAATGTCATTTTTCTGAATAAGTTCCCTCCAAAGACCTGCATATAGCCCTGCCCCCCTCTGCCAAATTACTGCATAAGACAAAATACCTTAAAAAGTCGCGGGCGTCCTGGCCCATTTCAAAGGGAAATTCGGGGCCTTAATCCATTGTAGACAGCTGACCCCCCCCCAAAAATACCTCTACCCGGATTTACCATCATTGGACCCCGATACGCCACCCCCCTTTTTATAGCTTCCGTGCTTGAAAATTTTCCCAAAAAGCCTCTTTGCCTTTTTAACGATATACCATAAAAAATCTGCAAGTGTACATGGTATTTTCGCGAAGAACAGCGGGGTTATCACATCCGCTTGTCGAGAACCCCCTTTATAAACTCAAACTACTGTGTTAACCCGGGGGAGCCGCCACCATTTTTTCTGAAAAAAAAATTTTTCCAATGCTACCCCGGGGCTGCCAACACGCCCCCACCCCCCCGTGCTGGCGGAACCCCTTTTTTAGTATTATATAATAATATCTTTATTTCTACAAGCATGTACATGGTATACGGCCTAGCTACATCAATGACATATTCAAAACCCCCCTTTTATTCTAACATTTCGGGCAAATTGGTCTTTTTCCCAGGATGCAAACCAGTCCCTCCCCAGGTACTCATTGTACTGATGGGTAAACATAGATAACCGGTGTAAAAACCCCCAAGTTTCAATCCTCCGGGAATCCCCCGGGCCCCGGGGCCCCTTTGGCCCTGGCCTGGTGGCTACAGGCAATAGGTTTTCTTACATAATTATTATTGACAAGGTCGGACTTAGCCTTGGGGTGGGCACTTTAGGTTTGGGGGCCCCCAAATGGAAATTAAATTGAATTACAAATAAGAAATGAACTAAAATGAATGATAAACAGCATTTTTTAAAAAAAAAATGATCGGTTTCGAAGACGTCTGATTTTATTTTTCAATTTTATTGACTTTAAAAATAACTTTGACTATAATTTTCAGTTTGTAATATATTCCATCTACACTATATAATAATTCCCGATGTGTATTTATTTATATCTTTGGTGTACGTTTCGGTATTTATGATAGATAAATAAAAAAAAAAAAAATATATATAAAGGAAGATAACCTATCCATATTTATTTTTGTATAGTAATAATTTGCTAATGGGCCGCTGACCAATTAGCATTTAAGTTAAAAAAGAAATTGATTCAACCTTTTTTGTAAAAATTAAGCCTATTAGGAGAGGGCAGCTTATAACAGCCTATTAGGAGAGGGCGGTTATAACAGCCTATTAGGAAAGGACAGCTTATAACAGCCTATTAGGAGAGGGCAGCTTATAACAGCCTATTAGGGGGAGGACGGGTTATAACGGGCCCATTAGGAGAGGACGGGTTATAACAGCCTATTAGGAAGGGCAGATTATAACGGGCCCTTTTGGAGAGGACGGGTTATAACAGCCTATTAGGAGAGGGCAGCTTATAACAGCTTATTAGGAAGGCACATAACAGCCTATTAGGAAGGGCAGATAACAGCCTTATTAGGAGAGGGCAGCTTATAACAGCTTATTAGGAGGGCAGCTTTAAAGCCTAAGGAGAGGGCAGCTTATTAGGAGAGGGCAGCTTATAACAGCTTATTAGAGAGGGCGGGTTATAACAGCCTATTAGGAGGGGGTTTGGGCCCATTAGGAGAGGGCTTATAACAGCCTATTAGGAGAGGACAGCTTATAACAGCCTATTAGGAGAGGGCGCTTATAACACCTATTAGGAAGGGCAGCTTATAACACCTATTAGGGAGGGCGGCTTATAACAGTCTATTAGGAGAGGGCAGCTTATAACAGGCTATTGGAGAGGGCAGCTTATAACAGCCTATTAGAAGGGGCGGCAAACAGTCTTTAGGAGAGGGGGTTATAACAGCCTATTAGGAGGGCGCTTTAACCGGGCCCTTTTGGAGAGGGCAGCTTATAACAGCCTATTAGGAGAGGGGGGCTTATAACAGCTTATTAGGAGAGGGCAGCTTATAACAGCCTTTAGGAGAGGGCAAACATAACGGGCCCTTTAGGAGAGGGGCAGTTTTTAACAGCCTATTAGGAGAGGCACATAACACCTATTAGGAGAGGGCACTTATAACAGCCTATTAGAAAAGGGCGGGTTAAAAAAGCCTATTAGGAGAGGGGGCTTAAAATCTATTAGGAGGGGCAGCTTATAACAGGCTATTAGGAGAGGGCGTTTTTAACAGCCTATTGGAGAGGGCGGCTTATAACAGTCTATTAGGAGAGGGCAGCTTATAACAGCCTATTAGGAGAGGGGCAGCTTATAAGAGCATATTAGGAGAGGGCAGCTTATAACAGCCTATTAGGAGAGGGCGGGTTATAACAGCATATTAGAGAGGGCAGCTTATAACAGCCTATTAGGAAGGGCGCTTATAACAGCCTATTAGGAGAGAGCAGCTTATGACAGCCTATTAGAGAGGGCGGCTATAAAGCATTGAGGGGAGGGCAGCTTATAACAGCCTATTAGGAGAGGGAGCATAACAGCATATTAGAAGGCGCTTATAACAGCATATTAGAGAGGGCGCTTATAACAGCCTTTAGAAGGCGCTTATAAAGCCCTTAGGAGAGGGCGGCTTATAACAGTCTATTAGAGAGGGCAGCTTATAAAAACCTATTAGGAGAGGGCAGCTTATAACAGCCTATTAGGAGAGGGCAGCTTATAACAGCCTATTAGGAGGGCAGCTTATAACAGCCTATTAGGAGAGGGGGCTTATAACAGCCTATTAGGAGAGGGGGCTTATAACACCTTTAGGAGAGGCCAGTTTTTAACAGCCTATTGGAGAGGCAGCTTATAACAGCCTATTAGAGAGGCCAGCTTATAACAGCCTATTAGAGAGGGCAGCTTATAACAGCCTATTAGGAGAGGGCACTTATAACAGCCTATTAGGAGAAGGCTTATAACAGCCAAGAAAGGCTTCTTCACCTGTTGTTTACTTTTAGTTAATTTACCATGGATCCTCAAGAATACTTCAAATATTAATTCTGTTATGGACTACCCTCCAGGACACTTTAGTAAAATCATAACTCCATTATAATTATAATATCTAGCCTATGTTTATTCATATCTTTGGCGTAGGTCTAAAAAACATGATAGGAAAATAGGGGTATTCCATTTACAGGGATAAAAATGAATCAAAAGAATGGTCAACGTCAAAAGAGAAATTTATCCGATGAAGAAAAATTTCCCATGAAAAATTTTTGTAAATAATAATTTCATAAGGAATGTATAAAATATAACAAGAATAAAAAGTATATGTTGCCTGGCTAAAATAACACAAGTCTAAAAATTGAATTTCTCTATAAAATTTAACCACAAATAGTGGAATTATACCTGTGTTAATTTTTCTGACTACCGCCCACACCATGGGATGGGGGATTACCGCCCACACCATGGGTATGGGGACTACCGCCCACACCATGGGTATGGGGTGACTACCGCCCACCCATGGGTATGGGGTGCCCCTACCGCCCACACCATGGGTATGGGGTGACTACCGGGGGGGCCCCCACACCATGGGTATGGGGTGACTACCGCCCACACCATGGGTATGGGGTGACTACCGCCCACCCATGGGGTGGGGACTACCGCCCACACCATGGGTATGGGGTGACTACCGCCCACACCATGGGTATGGGGTGACTACCGCCAACACCATGGGTATGGGGCTACCGCCCACCCAGGGTATGGGGTGACTACCGCCCACCATGGGTAGGGGGTGACTACCGCCCACACCATGGGTATGGGCTCATAATAAATATATTAACCTAACCTCATCTTGTCGTCATTATTTTCCATACATGTACAATAGGTGGCAGGTGAGTTGTTCTATGTCTCTCGTCCTTTAATTTGAGTAGCTTTTTATGTTGGTATTCAATGGAACACGAAACATATCAGAATTTTATATATAATATGGAAAACGTAAGGAAATTAAAATCTCATCGGAGTGAAAACAAATTCCAACCACACAATAGAGCGAAAAACTAATGTCAAAACCTGGGGTGATCATGTCAGAGGGTCTCACCTTCAAGGACCATAAACAGCAATTGCATCTGCTGAAAAATGACAGGATGGATAATGAGAACCTTCAAAACCAGGGATGCCAAGCCCATGATGACACTTTTCAGGTCGCTTGTTCTATCTAGGCGGAATATTTCCACTAACTGCACCCTTTCGGCAGGTGAAATTGCTGACCCAGAAAATGTACAAAAGAACCTTCACGGACGCATAACTGTGATAAACCACCTCAATTACTGGGAACGCGAAGTTCCTAAACCTGTACTCCCTGGAACGCAGGCGAGAGAGATACATTATTATATACACTTGGAAAATCCTAGAGGGATTGGTACCAAACTTACCGAAGTCACTCCCTACGAAAGCAAAAGACTCGGCAGACGATGTAACATCCCCCAATGGCATGGGTTTCTTCTAGCACGTTGGGGACTGTCGTGTCAGTATTATATAACACCCTGTGTAGTGTATCAACGTTCATCTTAAGTTATACAGCTGGTCCTTTGCGTGTGACGTCACGATCCCGCTGACGTCAGAGGCTCAGGGGATAGACTTTCCCGCTGAACGGACGGTGGCTGGGTTCCCTTTCACAGACTGTAAAATACCGTAACCATCCAACACGGAGTGTCTTTGATAACCTATATATCTCTCCCAAGACCCACACAACAAGACAACACAATAAAAATGTCAGGGGCCCAAGACTGTTTAACTGCCTCCCAGCATACAGAAGGGGATTTCCAAAGACCCTTTGGGTGTCTTCAAACAGGCACTGGGCAGGCACCTAAACTTTTGGTACCTGACCAGCCAGGCTGTGGTTGTATGTTGGACTGCGTGCGGCCAGCAGTAAAGCCTGGTTGGGTCAGGCTCTGATCCAACATGAGGCCTGGCCACAGACCGGGCCGCAGGGGCGTTGGCCCCTGGAACTCTCCCAGGTAAACTCATAATCCAGTTCTTAGGTGCTATAACTTTTAATATGGGCAGACTCAGCGTCATGCCAGAGCAAGGCATTTACATAGTGCAAATTGTTGAAATATTTTTTTACCCATACTTAACATGGAATTCTCAGACAAGCTTTCCTCCGGGGCTTGTCCAGTAAAAAAAAGCCCGCAGTGTTTAAAGGGCAACAAATACATTCTGCTCTAGGGAATTATATAATGCTCAACTTCGGGGTTCCCCCTGAGGTAGATGCAGGGCCAATTTCTGCTACTCTGAAATACCCTTATTTCAACCTGTCAGTTTTGTACCCGACCCCAGGTTTGCAGCACTAACCAATAGATATTAAGTTTTCGCGGACTTTCAGAGCAGCTATATATTTCCACCAACATACTGTACACTGCTCCCCGTGCAGCCCCTTTTGAAGCAGCGGTTTTGGTTAACCTCCCCAGACCACGCCATCAGTTGCCTCCTCGTCAGATTTGGGCCCCTTTTGATGGAATGCAGTCATTGCTGACTGCATTCCACGAAGGGACTTTATGCATTAGTGGCGCAGACATTCAACTCTGCTCCACATTTAGCAAAGTCTGGCTTGTCTTGGATGCACTGATAAAAAACAAACTTGAATTGGGTGTAGTATGTGGCTCTGTTATGGGCTCCACTCTAAGCCGACTCTATCTTATTCAACACAGCTCAACGTATTGTATCAGGGACTTTCCTTCCCTCCAATTGTAACTTTCCGTTTAACACTATGTGCTTAATTGTCCACTTATTGAGGAATATAGAGATATACAGTATAAAAAAACCTATGTGACATGTCAAGATATCTTATTCATGAAAATAAGATACCAGTTTTACTAAGCAAATTTCCTAAATTTGCTTGTAACAAAATAAGTGAAATGTAGATATAAATCCAAATGTACAATTGTTAGCCCTTTTGGGGCCTATGCCTGGCTTTTTGTATCAATATTTTGACTACCGTCCACAGGATGGATATGGGGGCACAATAAATAGCCCTGGTGGCACGTATGCCATACTAAATAAAGCTTAAAAGACAGGGCCAGTAACTGTGCTTAAACCAGCCAACATAACCATGTATATAGAGCCTATAAAATCAAGCCCGGCAGCTCAGTCGGTAAAACGAGACTTTATCTCGGGGTCGTGGGTTCGACCCCCAAAGGGGCGATTGTTTTCTGTGACTTGCGTTACACTATGGCAGATCAGTAGCAACTGGTAGGGTCTTGTGACTCGAATGATTTGAAAGATTATTAGAGCAAAGAAAAATACATGACACCAGGTTTGACCTATGTAGTAATGGCACCTGGTCCAATAATATTTACTGTCGAATTTACAAATAGATAAACATGCCACTAACCTTCTAGGTGTTGGACTAAACTTTGCTTGAAACCCCACCCAGGTAGGTAGGTACTGCTGTCCTGGCTGTGAGGTAAAAAGGAAAGCTAGTAAACGTTCTGTACTCTGGCAGGATTCCAAATCTTTTCTCTCTAGTGGACGAATATAACAAAGTGTGTTCTTAAAAAAATGCATTTTATATTCAGTATACACTATCTCTACTATTTTGTGCTACGTAACGCTTCTAATATATCCTTTTCAGAGGCTGCGTCATGTCATTGATTACTCTCAGAACCAGTAATAGAGTAACGTGTGTGTATTTACCATAACTCAAAAGAGTTTATATGAATAACTGCGGATTTCTTGTAAAGTGAACTCTCTGAACTTAATCCTGCACACCTGGATACAACTAGATTGGTGTATTGGTGGAAAGTCACTATTACACCACCAGTCGGTTTATGTAAACTAAGAAATGCCAGGCGTGTGTGTGTACCTCTCCGTGTATATACACAAATTTGGAAACCTCTCTGTGTATATACACAAAGTTGGAAACTTCTCCGTGTATATACTTTCCGAAATATATATGCTGAGACATACATACCTCTGTATACCCTTCTCGATAGTACTGGAACCTGCGTAAATTTAGAAAAAAATATATATTGGCTTGCTACGTACGTACATGCGAATATATACGATAGGTTCATAGAAACACTGACTAGGCCTAAGGCAGAATAATTAATGCCTTCTCAATATATCCTTGGAGTTTATATGCCTCTAACAAGCACACGTGGTATATATTACTTCATATTCCCTTAGTAAGGATTCTACACTAATGATTCTACACTTTCCTTAATATATATTCTGTTACAACTACGCATCAGTACTCCATACATTTTCTCCAACCCTTACAAACAAAATTTAGAATTGTAATTGCTGAAGTAAGGGTCAAGGCGAGATTTCGAACACAGCGCAGAGAAAAGTGCCAGGTGTTGACAAATTTATATTCCATAATCAGTTTTCTCTAGTGATTGTCGCGTCATCGGGTATACTATAACAGGTGGTCGACCAGTGGTATAATTCACACACAATAAGCGGAGAAATATCTTCCAACATTTCACTCAAGAGTGGGGCAGTGATCCAAGGGGTCCTCTGGGTATTGCAGTGATTAAAAAATAATCTTAATCGTAAGTTTAAACTTGATAGTAAACATGATAGTAAAGACACGCAAATGCAGTTATCTGGTTACCTTCATCAGCGACATTTCGTCCAGATATACCCTGACTATAAAGCTGTGTGGGCGAAACGTCGTCAGTAATCCCTAACACCTCATTTTTTGTCTCCTTAACATAGGTTATCTCTGCTTCACCTTATTTTACTCAGGAAACACTAAACCCAGAAGGATCATATAGTGCCTGAAGAAAGGGTAGGCACTGAGGTTCCATCCAAGGAAAAGGAGGGCAAGACTTGGTGTGATGAAAATAGTTTTGAGAACCGACAAGTTGAACAATGAGACACAGTGACTCCAGACTGAGGGACTGATTACCTAACACTTTCATCTTCCAATGCCATTTTCTGTATTAGACCGAAAAAGTCACTGGCTAGCGAAACGTTTCCTCCATAAAGATTACCAAATGTGGCTCAAGTTACCAGCATCAAAGCACCTTTGAGGAGACCCTGCTTGAAGCTTCTTTGGGTTCCCTCACAACCACATACAGCCTGAGTTGCACATCAACAAACCAAATGCAACAATTCGTGTTTGAAGTGTGACGAAGCAGATGATATGTTGCCAAACTATGGAAATAATTCGTGTTTATTTTATTAGTTATCCTAATTCGTTATGTATCTCATGTGAATGCCTTCAACATTTGGGGGCTCACGCAAAATTGTGCAAATTTTATTATTCTGTTGTAATATCACTTGTAAGTTTTCTAAAAGGTTTGTGGAAGGGATGGTGGTGGAGAGAGTGATGGCACCATGGTAACAGCGATATACTCTTGAGGTATACACAATATTGTGTAATATGCGCAGGCTGCTTACCCCCATACTGTAATCTACTTCCCTTGTTTCACAAAAGATAACCTTAACTTTACACTTGAATAAGATACAATGCGCTATGTTGATACTTCTTTCGAAGGAAGAAGGTGAATGAACGTGGAAAATAAACACATAAGCAGTATAATGTGATCCTTTATTGACAACATTTGCCCACGCAGTGTCATCATCTAGACAGAACTACCTGGAAAATGAGCAACATGGAGATATATAAGGGTACAGTCAGGTGAAGAAAGCTGCATGTGAGTTTTAAAAAGTAGTGTGATAGTTAAAAACATAGTGTGACTTAAAGGACCTGCAGTGTACCATTCTTGAGTTCTAAGTGGGATAGCGTTGAAGAAGTTTCTTGGCAATAGGTTCAGCTATGTTGTAGAAGCCGTTGTTCTGGTTGAAGTTGTTGGATATACAGATGAGTGATGATTCTAGGATTCTTCGGTATTGCGTGTTGTCTTCTGGCGATGAGTCTTGCGTTTCAGTTGATTAAATGGTTGTGTAAATTTCGGTGTTGAACACGGCTTTCTTGAGTCGTCAGATCTGCCCGCGTACTGGTGTTCTGAAATGCGTGTTTGTAGGTCTCTGGATGTTTCGCCAACGTATAATTTGCTGCAGCCATTACAAGGGATTGTGTATACCCCTCCGTGGATTGAAGCTTTTCCTGTCTGTTACTGGTAATGTCCTTAATGGTGGTGGATGTGGAGGTGGATACTGAATGAGGTCTTAAAAAAATGTTGAAACTTGTTTGGAAATGGAGTTGGTGGGAAGGACTTATGTATCTCTTCTCAGCAGTGTCTTCTCTGGGTGTGTTGAAGATGTTTAATGCCCGTCGTCTGCAGTCTCTAATGAAGTGACGAGGATAGTGAAGTTTGGAAAAAACTTGTTCAATGAGGGAGCATTCTTCTTCAAGGAACTCACTGCTGCAGATTCTGAGTGCGGGGAAAAGCTTATAATTACACCACGTTTAATTTTGGTGTCGTGGTGGGGTAGAAGTGGAGAAGATCGTGTTGATTGGTAGGTTTTTGATAGACTTTAAAACGAAGTTCATGGTCAGCTTTGCAGAGAAGAACATCAAGGAAAGGAAGAGTGTTGTCGACTTCTTCTTCTAGTGTAAACTGTAATGGCTGCAGCAATTATACGTTGGCGAAACATCCAGAGACCTACAACACACATTTCAGAACACCAGTACCCAGGCAGATCTGACACTCAAGAAATGCCTGTGTTCACCACTGAAATTTACACAACCATTTAATCAACTACAGAAACGCAAGACTCATCGCCAGAGAAGACAACACGCAATACCGAAGAATCCTAGAATCATCACTCATCTGTATATCCAACAACTTCAACCAGAACAACGGCTTTCAACATAGCTGAACCTATTGCCAAGAAACTTCTTCAACGCTATCCCACCTAGAACTCAAGAATGGTACACTGCAGGTCCTTTAAGTCACACTATGTTTTTAACTATCACACTACTTTTAAGACTCACATGCAGCATTCGCTGCTCAGCCTTGGCTGGGAGGTACTGGGGCTGCTCTCTGTTGTGCTGTGACCTTGTACCTTTCATAGCAGAATGGCGGCACAGTATCGTAGACGAGTGAACACTGTATGCATTGAGTTGCTACAAGGAGCTATATACCAGTCCAACGCATCTGTACTTCTACCTGCTATAATCCGTGACAAATACGGCATTGATAATCAAGATATCTATGGAGTGGCGCTCAACGGAAGCAAGAGAATTTTCGTCAAGCTGACAACTGGCCAAGATATGACGAGCTTGTTGATAAATTTGAGGACAAGAGCTTACAAATTAACACGGCAGTGGTGGTGAGGATGAAAGATGTCTCTCAGTACATATGGATTAAAGTTGCAATTTGCCATTTGAGGCGCAGGAAATTGATGTGAGGACGCATTTAAGCATTATGGCGTCATACATGCAGCAGTTATGGGGCGATGGAATGATGGACAGTATGAGGTGTGCCAGAGGGGACATATAGTCTCAAAATGACTTTAGAAGACCTATACCCTCGTACATTGTGTTACATGAATTTCAACACAAGATATGTAACATATTTGGGCAGAGGAGGACATGTCGCATTTGTGACTCTTATGAGCACATGGCGGCGGATTGTGACAGACGACAAGGCGGTGACCGAATGTGGAGAGAGGGAAGGAGGAAGGTATGGAAGCACTACTGAAACCACAAGAAGAGGGAGAGTGTGGGAGAGACGACAAAGTGGAGGATATCGTGAAGGAGACTGTAGACGAGTGTCTCACGTTATCGGTGGGCACGCAGGACACCTTGGGAGCAATTGGTGAGGAGGGTGCCCTTGACTTTGATATAGAAAAGGCAATACCTGAACTGGTGAGTGAATTGTTGGATGGTTCTCACAGTCCAACAGTGGAGGGAACAGTGCGGGGAGTGGAGGAGATATTATGGAGGTGGTCGACTTGGGGGACGACAGTCCTGGTAGAGAGGGTTTTGAGGTGCAGGAGGTGCAGGTGATGATACACAATGAGGACAGGGACTCAGACATGGAGGTGCATACGGATTCTCGGAAGAGATCCATGGCCATGGGGAGGACGACGTCCTTACCCGGCCCGCAGAGGGTATGTAAAAAGTATCGGGACGTTAAGAACAGGAAAGAGGAACAAGAAAAACGGTATGGGGAAGGTAAAGATGTTAGGAATGGGGATAAAAGTAAAGGAACAGGACAAGGTATCATGAAATTGGAAGGAAGAAAACAGGACGATCCAAGGAAAACCCCTTTAATGTTTTCAGGAGTTTAACTTTAAATGTAAATGGAGCTAAAGCAGAGATAAAAGGAAATGGTTACAGGTAAGTCTTCAAAGATATGCTGTGGATGTAGCTTTCATACAGGAGCATAATTATCGGTATGGGAGGGAATTGACTGTGCCTGGATATAGTGTGTATGCGGGTATGCGGGTAGTGCGGGTCTTTCAAGGGTGGAGTGGGGTCTTAGTTAAGGAGAACAGCCCTTTTCAGTTGTTGAGATGGGAAGAGGGTAGTGAGGGTAGAGTTGTAGGGTGGATGGCATGTGGTGGTGTACGGGTTTCTTTCATTGGGGTGTATCTCCGGCTATTAGTAATAGGAGGGTAAAGGAGGAGTATGTGAGGAACCACTTAATTTATTTATTGAGGGATTGCCTGAGGTAGTAGTAATGGGAGGAGACTGGAACTGCATTATAAGGGAGAGGGATGTGGAACCAAAAGGGAGGATGTGTTTTGAGTGTATTAGGGATGTGCTTGGGAGTGTGGGAGTGGTTGATATGGTGGGAGGAGGAGATTTGATTGATTACACTTTTGTCCGACGAGGTATGCGGCCCGTCTGGATCGAATATATGTTTCCAGGGTAATAAGTGTGGGTGGGGTTCAATGTGTGGATGTAGGATATTCGGACCATAGAGGTGTGTTAGTTGAATTGGATTGGAAGGGTATGGTGAAGTGGTGTGTTGGATATTGGAAATTGAATGTGAAATTAATGGAAGGGGAAGAAGAAGTGTATAATTTTGGGATATGGTGGAAACTATTATGGGAGAAAGGTCGGTTAGAGGAGGACATAGTTGCATGGTGGGTAGACGTAGGAAACCTGCCATTCAGAAATATTATAGGGTAAGAGGAAGGGAGGTAGAGCAATGGAAGTATGGGTTGCAAAAGTATTTGGAGGGACAATTAGCGGAGTGCTGCACAGGGAGGAATGATAAACAGATGGTGGAAATAGAAGTATTAAAGATAGGTTAAGGAAATACAAAATGAACGATTTGATGCAATCCGTGTGAGAGGAGGAATGGAAGAGGTGTTGTGGGGGATAAACCTTCGGCGTGCGTGTTGAGGAAATATAGGAAACGTAGAAATGGTACGTTAATAAACACTTTGGAAGTTCAGGATGAAATCGAGGGATATAAAAGGGCAAATAATGAAAACAACAGAGGCAATGAGTATGTATGCGAGTGTATGGTTTCGAGAATATTTTAAAGCAAATTTTGGAGTGCATAAGGATGTGAGTAAGCTATTAGATAGTGTTGAATCTGTTGTAACGAAAGAAGATAGGATGGGAATGGGTGGTGCAATAAGTGAAGATGAGATTTTAGAAGCATTAAATGGTATGAGTATGCGTAAGTCACCAGGAGTAGATGGATTGCCTAATGACTTTTATGTGGTGAATTGGGAAGCATTAAGGGAATGTGTGGTGCGTTTATTTAATGGTATGAAGGAAAAAGGATGCATGGGTGAATCTCAAAGAACAGGAGTGGTAGTGTTGATACGTAAGGATGGGGTTGGAGAGACTATTAGGAATTATAGGGCCCTGTCTATGATGTGTGCGGATTATAAGTTGTTTGCGAAAGTGTTAGGGAATAGGATTAAGAAAGTAATTGGTAAAGTATAAATGAGGGTTTGCATAGTATTATTGATTTTATTGATGAAAGTGAGGGGGGAGGAGTCTTGGCAGTGGATTGGAGAGCGGCGTATGATAGCGTTGATAGGAAAATGTTATGGGGCATTATGAGAAAGCAGGATTTTGGTGAGGAGATAGTGCGATGGGCAGAATTATTGTATAGTGATGCGAGATTGCGAGTGCAAGTGAATGGGAAGTTAGGTGGTACAGTATGTATGGGTAAAGGCTTGAGGCAGGGGTGTCCCTTGTCTCAAATGTTATTTGCTTGCTTACAAAATCCGATGTATCAAGTGGTGAATGAAGGGCTAGGAACAGGCGGTGGGGAGGGTTTGGGGCTGAATAGCGGGTCAAAGATTGTTGGATACGTGGATGACAACTATTTTGGTGAAGTGTGAGGAAGAGCTGGTTAGAGTAAGTGCGGTTTTGGAGGAATTTGGAAAGGCAACAGGAATGAGCATAAATTTGTGCAAGTCTAAGTTGCTTGAGATAGGTGCTTGGGTAGGGGGGGGGATGGTTGGTAGAAGGTGTGGTTGGAATGTGGTTGAAAGCTTAAAGATTTGTGGTATCGTGTTTATGGATAGTTATAGAGAGCGCGTCAAGTAAATGCAGAGAATGTAATAAGAGGCGCAATGAGAAGGATGGGAGGTTGGAGTGTAGGGGATACGACTATTTTTCAGAGGGTTATTGTGGTAAACACCTTGCTGTATAGTAAAATTTGGCATGTTGCGGCGATTTATCCAATTTTAAGAGAAGATGTGGTTGGTTTCGTGAGAAAAGTCTTGAGGTACGTATGGGGATATGGGAAACACTGGTTGGGTAAGGATGTGGTGGTGAAGAAAGTGAGATGTGGGGTCTGGGGTTAATTAATTTGGAAATGCGCGTAAGGGGAATGTATGTCAAAGGTTGCTATCTGAGAAAAGGGGGTCCAATGGGTAAAAGGGTAGATAATGTTATGCGTAATGTGAGGAAGTGGTGGCGGGGGAAGGATTTAGTACATTGTGAGGATATGTTGCGCACAATGATGCATGCTAGGAACCCGAAGAGGATCAAAGTTGCGACATTGGAAAGAGCTGGTGAAGGTAGAGTTGTGGTAGAGGGAATGTCTAATTTCCCTGTGTATGATTGGGTAGGTATATGGGGAGGTTTAAAGGGAATGAAATTGAAACCAAGGGTGAAGGAAGTGATGTACAGATTCTTGCACGGAATATTGGCTTCGAAATCAGCGTTATTTAGGATGGGAGTGCTGGGGGATGCTTGATGTGAATTTTGTGGGGAAGAAGACACTGCTTATCATGGGGTGTATTTTTGCGAACATCTGGGGACTATCAGGGAGTGGCTGGCACGGTTAATAAGGATGAGGGGTGGGGGTGGGATACATCCATTGAAATTCCTGAGTTTAGATATAGGGGGGGTACGAACAGATGTTCGTAGGGTTTATTGTACATGGCAGTTGATTTTGTAAATACCTCATGGGGAATGAAGGGAATGACTGGACAGGAACGGATAAGGGCCATTGCAGCGAATATGTACCGAACTAAGTGTAGGAATAGGTTAGTATATGGAACGGCATGGACGAGGTGTTTTCAGGATGTGTATGGGGATTTTACGGTACAACAGTTGTTGGATTTACGATGACGGTGTAGGTGAAGAGGGGCTGTTCTTCTGGGGGTGTAAGGTAAGGGTGTATGAACAAAGTTTGTGTTGGCAGTACTGGTGACAACAGGGTACAAAATTTTTTTGACAGATGACCATAGGTGTTGTATGTGTGGAATGGAATTAGGAACGTTATTAAAAGGGAAAATTAAAGGTGGTTAAAACTGTGGTGACTCCTGTTTTCTTTGTATTTGATGTTTATGTTTTTTGTTTGCCTGCTTTGCAATTTATGGATTTGGTTGCAGTACTATAATAATCATACCTGTAGTACAGGATACAAGATGTAACAGGGAAAATTTTATGTATGCACTGGTGGATAGAGAGATGCTAAAATTGGCATATATTTGATTGTAATCATATTTGTGTTTCTGGTATGACTATAGCATACTTTCACAGAGGAATGTCACTTTGTATGTAATAGGTAATACTGTTTTGACCTATTTTATTATGGATAAAATAATGTACGGGGAGTTTATTGTGGTATTGGCTTCAACATAATTGATACGTAGCATGTTACATTAATGTATAGTGGTTGATAAAGAAATTAGTAACTGTGTGAGGATTTGCTAAAAAAAAAAAAAAAAAAAACATGCAGCTTTCTCCACCTGACTGTACCCTATATATATCTCCATGTTGCTCATTTTCCAGGTAGTTCTGTCTGTGACTCGATAAAGCCCACTGCGTGGGCGAAACGTTGTCAATAAAGGATCACATTATACTGCTTATGTGTTTATTTTTCCATTGTGTCGGTATTTTATACCATTTATTTCCATCGTGAATGAGACGTTCATGTCAGTGAATACAGAAAATCAGGAACGTCAGTAGTGCTCGAAGGTTACTACGCAGTTACACAAGTTACACAAGTTACACAAGTGTGTTGACCTGCAGCAGGTGTCCCCGTCCACGTCACACAAACTTCTCTTCAGGAATGGAAGATCATAATGACAAGATCAGGATCAGACAGGAAAAGAGGGATGGGATGGATTGCGTATCCATTATCTTAGAATGAAAGAAAGCTTTTTATGTAGATTAAAGAAGCAGCAGGGCTCATAAGAATGAGCGTTGATAAGAGGATACTTATGGAGTTCCATTATGGTCAGTGTTGTAACCACTGGTTACAAGAATTAACTCTTGCATATCCTTCTTTGTGTATGATTACAAAATAATGAGAATACAAACTGGTGATGAAAAACTGCGTGAAGACTTCGACAGAATTTAGGAAATTTATGAAGCTACGAGAGGGTGAAAGGAGGCCGAAGAGAGAGTACCAATTTGGAAAACAAAAAAATGTAAACAGAAAGAGTTGTACGTAGGAATAAAATGATCCAAAACTGTACCCTGAAGAGCTTATAAAAAGAATTAACATCAGCACTAGAGTACCACAACACCACCGCCACATTACCATTACCACTCCACATACCAACACCATTCCAGTAACAAATCACCGTCATATAAAACACATACACAACTATACCAGTAATAAACCACCGCCACACTACTATTACCACAACACCACAACTATTACCACAACACCACCACTATTACCACCACACTACTATTACCACCACACTACTATAATCACAACACCATCACACTTACAACACCACCACTATCGCAGTACACTTCCATCACTGTACCAGAACCACATTAACATACCACAGACTCTCTACAACCAAGACAAGGTTATATACAGCAAGGGGTGAGTATTTTTCAGTGTATATACTGAAACTTAACTTCAACCTTTATTTTAGAGATAATATCTTTGGTAGTATACAGGTAACATGCAGCCACAATGACCTTCGTGTATTCGATAGGCATTAAACTCAATAAAAAAATTAACAACCTACAGGTATCAGGTACACACCTGCTTAGTCACCTAGTTACTGCGCAGCATCATACTGACTCAACTCTATTGCTCTTTCTCTCTTACACTGGCTTTGACAAGGTTAGATTTAGGGTTCCTAACTTTATTTACAAGCTAGAGCTGTTGTCTACATCAGCTCTCTCCCTCTCGTTCTGCTGGACAGCCAACACCCCGGCCACCTAAAAACACAAGTTACCTTTTTAATATTGTTTGCTGAAACCTTTTACAAGTCGTTGACACCTGCTGACACATCCTGTATGAGTAATCAAATTCACAGTGGGTGCAAACTGCAGTGTAATTCCGAGAAAGCCTCGTATAATAAAAGAAGATTACAGCAGTTCATAATGATGAGGCCACTGTGTGGCGAAACGTTTCTACAATAAAGATACCCGAGTGTTGTATATGTGTCTAATTTATCAGTCTGTGTTAGACCTTGATTATATTACGTTTTCAAACGAGTTGAGCTTGAGAGACAGGTTTCTAAAGATACGATTTCTTCCCGATGACGTAGAAGCGAAATTGGCTTACCACGGGACGAAGTATGTGACGCACAAAGCTGATGGTTTAACACTCTCTTCACTTTGACAACCTTGAGTTAACCCCAAACAGAAGAAGTTTCCACTTAGTGATTCATATCTGGCCTTGTTTTGACGCAGCAATGGCTGAATCACGTCCAGCACACGATTCTACATTTTGTAGACGAGTAAGGCACATGTGCAACACTTGGGTATATTGCCAAAACGTTTCGCCTGGGTAGCAGGCTTCCTCAACTGAATACAGGCTATTAGAAATCTCTAGGCTGTAGAAGTTTAGAGGTAAATTTGAGGTGATCAGTCCCTCGACCTTGATAGAAGGTTGTCAGTTCATTAGTCATTTTTCCCATTGGACAGTGCACTTTTTATTTCCATGGGCAAAATTATTGGGCAGTGCACTTTTTATTCCTATGGCGGAGTTTTTTGGTGCAGTGCACTCATGCAATGAGTGAACAAGAACCGTAAAAATCTTACCATCAACGAGTGCTGATTCACTAGTGGAGCTGTCAACTCCAACCTTTACTGTTGCAACATTGAATTGTGAGAATTGTAAATACTGTAAGAAAATGAACTCTGCAGTAGGCCTGCTAGCCAGTGCAAGGCAGCTCAAAACTACATAGAAAATTTCATTCATGTATCTCAACTTTTTGTAAAACTTTCCAAACTGAATTCGTGCCGCCTGAGCCGTTAATTTATTGTATGTCTGCCGTTCATGTGAGTGGTTAGTTTATTGTGCCCCCACAGCTCATCCTGTGAGTGGTTAGTTTATTGTGCCCCCACAGCTCATCCTGTGAGTGGTTAGTTTATTGTGCCCCCGCAGCTCATCCTGTGAGTGGTTAGTTTACTGTGCCCCCACAGCTCATCCTGTGAGTGGTTAGTTTATTGTGCCCCCACAGCTCATCCTGTGAGTGGTTAGTTTACTGTGCCCCCACAGCTCATCCTGTGAGTGGTTAGTTTATTGTGCCCCCACAGCTCATCCTGTGAGTGGTTAGTTTATTGTGCCCCCACAGCTCATCCTGTGAGTGGTTAGTTTATTGTGCCCCCACAGCTCATCCTGTGAGTGGTTAGTTTATTGTGCCCCCGCAGCTCATCCTGTGAGTGGTTAGTTTATTGTGCCCCCACAATAACGGCTGCCTAGGCCAGGTACTGGATATTATTATTACAGCATTATTAGTATTAGTATTATTATTACGGTTTCGGTGTAGAAAATAATGTATGTAGAGACAGTGTGAGTGGAAGACAGTGTGGGGTAGAGATAATGGTGTGAGTGGAAGACAGTGTGGGATAGAGATAATGGTGTGAGTGGAAGACAGTGTGGGGTAGAGATAATGGTGTGAGTGGAAGACAGTGTGGGGTAGAGACAGTGGTGTGAGTGGACGAGTGTTTTTTTACTGATATTGAAACAAGCATGTGATTGTATACTGGTGGAACACTCACCTCTCTGTGGCGTCACCAGATATATTTAAATGACAGTTCATGTTGTTTTTTATACATGCAATCGATTTATATATCTTTCAGATGATTAAATTTATGATTTGCTTAAACATTCGTTCCTGAGAAGGAACTTCAGTTATCTTTCATTTAAACTATATACACCTTATATATTTTTTATATAAAAATATATTTCGAAAAGCATATTTTTTTTCCTAGTATTTTTAGAAAAATGAAATTTTCGACTAAAATTAAGATAATTTTTTGTTATAAAAAGTTAATTTAGAGAAAAATGCCTAATTAATTTAGAGAAAAATGCCTAATCTAAAATGTCTGAAGTATACTCGCACGTTTATTTTTTTTTTTTTTTGGGGGGCCCAAGATATGGTATCCAACATGACTGGATTTTCAATCACATTTGCATAAAAAGATAATCCCTAAATACGGCCCACAACAGGTAAACAGAGGCACCAGGTGTAAGAAAACTTTCTCATACATCTTGCCGGGTCTCAGACCCAAACCAGCATTAATTTTTGAAGTGGAGACCGGTAAGCCAGCGGAAGGCCTCTGCCAGATGACATAAAGGTTCACTGATGGGTCAACATACGACTAAGACCCGCGTCAGGAAACAAATTTCCTGACGAATCTTACCTAACCTAACCTAGTCTTCGTTGAGAACCAGGGAAAGAAGGGAGACTGATGCGTGACCTCATGGTACGGCGGTCAACTTGTACTTTGATGTAAATATTTACACCACACTGGGTAGAGAATTTTAGTCACACGCTGATTATCAAGCTCAGCTTTCACAGAGGGAGAATAATTACCAGCAAACTGAACAAACACTCACATTCTCTATCTCTTTCAACAATGATAAGACCGTCACAGTTTAACGGTTGAAGGATGTACATATGTGAGTGCACGTCGCTGGTGTACTTACACAAATGACATTCAAACCTTGAAGATACTAAAAACAGAGTCACTAAGAGTAGCTATTTGAAATTCAAGGCTCTTTGCAACACCAAAAATACTAATTTTTAAAGGGGGTGGACGGGTAAGCTAGCTGAAGGCCTCGGTCGGATGACCAAAAGCCATTATATGGAACCATTATATGCCTCTGTAATCTTTTGACTACCACTCACAGAATGACTGGTAATAACAGTAATATAAGCGTGGTTGGAAGGTAATTTGCCAATACTCATAAAACACTGGAACAGGCTGACCTGCGATGTTAGTAAACACAATATAATCTAAAAAAATATAAACATTTTAAGAAACATTTGCAATTTGCAGCAGCAATAATGTTAAATCTATACTAGGCATTCACGTTTCCCAGTGAATCACCAAGTATGCTTTGCAATTTTCCAGTGACGGGGTAAATGTCTTCATCCTGTGTTTTGGTGCCCATAGAGTTGTTGGAGTGCAGGATGGGGAGAGAGCCTCCTGCTTTACTATACTGACCTCATTTGTCTCTAGGCAGAAATAATATTAGTTTACATTGTGTCAGTAGATAACCTCGATATAAACCCGACCTTTCTCCTAGTTATCCTTCCTCTCATTAACTTACCACATGTTAAGCAGTGAGCACGAACGCACCCATTAACACAAGTTCAACAATTCAAGTCTAAATCATTATCATCCAGACAATAATAGGCATAAAAAAATACTTATATGTAGATATGATACCACTGCTGACGTAGATGTGTACTCTGATATCTGTGTACGAGGACAGTGCTCTAGTTCCAGAAGATCTCTCCATTTTTATTATATTCTCATTCACTTAAAGATGATACAGCTTCTCTTTTTCCATACCTTCATTGCTCATTTTTTCGTAATTCTGGAATCCATATTATACCACATATCTGAAGTTTTTTCTTTATTATTGTCCTATGTTTCTTTGCACACATGCGAGTTTCTTACAAAAGCCGCATTCTCATTATTCAGTTCACATATTTAATAAATAATAAAAAAAAACTTAGCACAACGTAGTAGAGAAATACAAAGCAGGAAGTAGAATTCAATAATTATCTTTCGTACACCAGTCTGGCTGTGCCTACGAAGGTAATACCCCTGAGAGTTTTGTGGGTGTCTTGTAAGTCTTCTACCATGTTTCAATAGCCTAATATCTTATTTCGAGACCAATCTGGCAGCAAAATAAGTAAATTTTCACAGGCTGCAATATGTGCTCAACCGCATAGTGGTGTAAGTCAGTGTTTTGATGGAAGTGTGTGTTGGATGGAGTGTGATATTGTTATTTTGTTGTGGCTTCCTGTTAGGTGCGTGGATTGTGTACATATTTAGAGAAACTTAATACTTGTTTGACTTATAAATTAGTTGAAGACTTGGGAAGATTTACAGTGTTGTGTTAAGGGCGGAAGCAATCATGAGGTGGTGAGGAAGTTGTGTTGCAGTGCATGATGCAAAACCCACATCACGTACACCCGTGCAAGGATGGCAACATTCAAGGACGTACTACCCACTGTTGCAGCACTGCCTGCTGACAGTATGTTTACATTCTTGTTCATATCCTGTTCGCCTTTACCTCCTCCATAACCACCCACTCTCCCTCTTCCTTCCGTCTCTATAAGCCCGTTTAATATAAAATTCTCCTGATAACAATTTGGTGCTCGAATTCTCTGACCTATTCCCATAAAATTTATGATCTTTAGGACAACTGAAGGTCTTAATATGGTCCGAACTTTCGTATTACACTGCATTCCAGTTCTTCATATTTACTCTGCAAATATTTCCTAAGTACAGGGAGAAGAAAGATAACAGGAGAGACAACTTTGGTCTACATCAAGGTTAACTGCAGGTGAAACTTAAAAGACTACCTGAAAGGAATACACATCCAGTATTGATAGATGAAATCTGGCTAGGAAAACTAGTTTCTCCACCACCCTGATCCAGACTGCTCACGTAAATGCTGTCATTTTACTGTAACTACCATTTACTATTACTGCTGCCACTGCAAGTTTTATCTCAAGCCACCAGCACTTCCGAGTTGAACACCTTCACGAGGCAGGGGGTAATGTCCGGGAGTCTTGCTGTGCCGGAAGTCACTGCGCAAAGTCTGATGTTACTTCTAGTCTCTTCTTTATCTCTTTCATTACTACTCTTCCCTAGTCTCGTGCTCTCTCTATGGCTATCTCTAGCTTTTATATATATACGTATATAGCGTTTGTGAGAAATCACGAAAGCTCTTGGAATTTCACTATTTTTCCAGTGGTTGTTCTGCTTATTGTGATATCTGTTTACTGTGATCTTATTGCATATATATATGTCGTGCCGAATAGGTAAACCTTGCGATTTTGGCTTAAATATCAATGCTCTTCTTGCCGAATAAGGCAAGCGAAAATTTGTGTATGAAATAATTTCGCAAAAATCATTCTGAACCTAACGAAAAAAATATTTTTCTTTGGGTTTGTTTTTTTATTGTATTATATTCATGGAGGGGCGGTAAACTCGTAAGCGTCAAAGTGAAACTGTAACTAATCGAGTTTGATCTAAGGAAGGGAAGTGTAAGCCCAATTCCAGGGATCAAGAGCCCTTCATTAGCGTCAGGGCAGCCCATAAAAGCTGGGCTAGGCTACACACAAATTCTCCATATAACATTCCCATGTGGATATTGTAGGCATAATGTTCTTTAGTCTGACAGGACCAGTAACTATATTCCAATGTTATTTTTGGCTAGGCATAGCACAGTGGTAATCACTTGGGATGTTTGGCTTTTTATCTTTGGTCATTATCATTATGGATGAAATATTTGAATATTTCTTATTTTTTTATAGCACCTGCAATGGTGGCTTGTTAAAGGGAGTTATTATTATTACAAACATTTGTTATTATTATTAATATCAGGTATCATTTATCATTATTATCGTCATTTATTATTATTATTATTATATTTATGGCGATGTGCAAAACTTGAAGGAGTCATAAAAGCGATTAACTGATGCCAGTGAAGTTTTTTCATTGACATAATCTTTGATTGCTAGGATTATTATTTTGTTCCCTTCTGGTAAGTGCTTTGGTGGTAAAGGGACACCCGTGCAAATCTCTAATGACTTAATTCTGTATTTGTTTAAGAACTCCACACGTTCGGCTCACAACCGGAAGGACCCAGGTTCAATCCAGAGAAGAGTGTGAGATGTATGGGCAATTCTTTTAACACCTGCTGTCCCAATTAACCTAGAAGTGAACTGATATCTAAGAGTTAATAGACTGTTGTGGGTCGCCGAAAACATGCCATATTTTCAGCATTGTTTGGCTATCTTGGGCTAATGATTCGAAGAAATAATTCTTCGTATTATTATTATTGAGAAGCACCTGGAGTTTTGGAGCTGGTAATTAGGTTTGATTCAAGGAAGAAAGTAGCAAATACGAAAGTGTTCTTCCTCTTTCAGTGGAACAAGCAATTATGAGTGCATTTCAGTTTATACTGTACTTCCCATACATTTTTTCTATAACATAAATATCTAAAATATTTGTTTGATATCAAGGTATTTGGGAAGATTTATATATTCTCCACCATCAAAATATACATGAAACCAGAAACTGTCAGCAGGAGTTACTGCATCACCACAGACAGAGAGAGGTGTTGAGTTTGTTACCTATACGTTGGACTGAATATGAATACGAATAGGACTCTCAGGTAAGTACCCACAAGGGGCGAGAGGGAAGTGGGGATAGGCGAAGAGTAGGTGGGTGAGAGGAAATATTTTAGAGTCAGAAATAGAGTCGGGACTAAACCCAACCGCAAGGCATTGTGAGGCTTAATAGTCAGTTTCAGTGTCAGGTACTATCTGCTGCAAGACTGGACGCTTAAATCGGGCGAAGGCAAGGTGTTCAGGTGGCGCAAAGGACATCTACAAGTGGCTTCATATGTTGGACTGCGTGCGGCCAGCAGTAACAGCCTGGTTGATCAGGCTCTGGTCCAACATGAGGCCTGGTCACAGACCGGGCCGCGGGGGCGTTGACCCCTGGAATTCTCTCCAGGTAGCCGACAACATACTTATCCCGGCTAGTTGGTCGTTGCACCGATTCTTGTCCGCTTATACGCCAGGTTTATCACCATTGCAGCTTCACACACACACACACACCAACGTACAGAAAGAGGGAGAGAAGGCATCCCTGTTTGCAGACGACGTGAAACTAATGAGAATACAAACGGATGAGGACCAGAAAAGGCTACAAATGGATCTGGGCAGGCTACAGTCTTCCAGGTAGCTATGACAAATGGCTCCTGGAGTTTAACCCTACCAAGAGCAAAGTTATGAAGCTTGAGAAAGGACAAAGAAGACCGCAGACGGAGTACAGGCTCGGAGGTCAGAAGCTGCTAACTTCACTTAAGGAGAAGGATCTTGGGGTATTATACTGACCACATTCTCTATGTCGCACATCAACCAAATAACTGCTGCAGCATATTGCCTGGATTATACTTGGAGGGGGTTTCGGGGGGTCAACGTCCCCGCGGCCCGGTCTGTGACCAGGTCTCGCAGTGGATCAGGGCCTGATCTGAGCGTCTTTCAAACCTAAGACTAGCGTTTCGACATCTAAGGAGTCATTCACGACACGGTACACCGTGTACGTCAGGCCCATAATGGAATACGCAGCATCAGTATGGAACCCGCACCTAAGCACGTCAAGAAATTAAGAGACAGTGCAGAGGTTTGCAACAAAACGAGTCCCGGAGCTAAGGGGGTATGTCCTATGAGGACATACCCTCTGGGCCTAAGATTAAGTTGTTGATGTAGACCTTGGATTCAGTTGTGGTTGTAGGCCTTGGATTCAGTTGTGGTTGTAGGCCTGGGATTCAGTTGTGGCTGTATGTCTTGGATAAAGTGACTATACCTGAGATTCCGTTCTGGTTGTAGGCCTGGGGTATAGTTATGGTACTAGGCCTGGGGTACAGGTGACTATAGGCCTGGGTTAAAGTTGCAACCGTAGGCCTTGGATGCAGTTGTGGCTATAATCCTGGGGGACAGGTGTCATTGCGGAAACAGACATGAAATCTATATAGGAATAGCTATAGGCATGGAAGCTAGATTAATAAATAAACGCTATGACTTATTAGAAATTTTATAATAATCCTCAATTATCAATAATCCAATGGAAATTTAAAGGACCCCAATGTAAATAAGTCACTGTCTAACTTTTTTGGGTTACCCTAGGTTCTTTACACATGCTGCTATGTATGATAATCTATGTAACTGTATTTGTGTATACCTGAATAAACTTACTACTTATGGAGGATCTCGGTGCCGTCATGAGGGCAGCAATCAGTCTACGGGGTCTCATGTCTTTGTTTTGGTGGGTAGGTCATGAGTACAGGTTACAACCAATGAACGTGCGTGTTATAAAAGACGACGCAGCCAACTAATCAGACACTGGCTACTGTGGCGTGTAGACATCGATAAATCTTGAAGCAGACCAATCAGTAGAGTAGGGGGCGTGGCCATGGCGTCCTTTTAAAGCCTCCTGCGCATTCAACCCCCACTTCACAGTTAGTTGTAAGCACGTGAAATCTGTACTTAAACACACGGCTCTCACCATGTCGGATGCTTATTTCGATGAATACGACCACTACAACTTCGACGACAAGTTGGTACGTTCCAGAGGAAGCGGGAAGAACCGCTCTAAGCAAGAGGCTGAGCAGAACAAACATCATAATGACACCGATGGACACACCCGGAAGATCGTCAATAACATGAAAAATAATGAAGCCAACAATAGAACAGCTGAAGCTACTGCTATCAAACATTAGGATATATTACATATAATGTGGTGAGTATAAGAGCCCCAGTGGAAATAAGTCATATTCACTTTGCTTTGTTACCTTAGGTGAAATTTTACAGGATTTGCTGTAAAATCATTGTAAAGTTTCAAATTATATATGGAGGCCTAAATGAAGTTATTTTAGGCTTCCCAAAATTATGATGTGAAACCTTCACTCCCCACGAGCTAATCTATATAGGACTTTTCTCAAGCTTATTTCATTGTGTTTATATTACACATTGTGATTTATATTAAATAAGCTTACATTAATTATATTAATGGAAAGCCGTTGGGGTTACACTGCACCAATGGAATGTATTATTATCACAACTAAGCGCTAAATCCACAAGGGTCATACAGCAACCAATGGAATGGAACATAAGTTTGATTAGATGATGGAGAGGTAGTTCCAGCTACCTGCATTAAGCGACCTTTACCAGCATCCACGAACCTTCCTTGATGGGTCCATATTTTTACTATTATATGATGACAAGGAAGCGCTAAAACCGTGTGCGTTATTCACTTTAGTGAAGGCTCGAATCTCTGTCCGCAGTTGCGGCTTGGTCTCCGACCAGTTGGTAAAACTTTCATACGAAAATAGCTTAAAAGACATTTACCTTTTTAATGATATTTTTTTCCCCCCATCTCAGCCTCTCTTTGTGGTCTTTGTATCATTACCAGTTTTGGAGTTTTTCTAATTTGATATATATTGGCAGCGTTTTGACTTTTTTGCAAAATTATACTAATCGATAAACGTATACTGGAGATTGGTCGCGATTTATTTTGAGTACGTAAATAGACCATGACAATCTATGGTAAATTAGCCTTTAAAAACAGGTACCTAATTATTTTATTTTTCTATATAGCCGGGAGATAAGGAGACAGAATTGGTTGAGGTGCGCAGTAAGTTGTACCTCGCTGCTCTTACCACTTGTCATGTTCTCTTTAACCTCACTTGATAAAAGCAATTCATTATTTAAACGCATTATTATATGGTTATTTGTTTGGGTCTCCATTGCCTTGAAAAAAAAAAAATTAAGTGAGTTGGCGATAACTGGCATGATACATAAAGCTAGTGTTGCTATATTGAGATCTGAGCTTTTAATTAATTTATGGGCAGTAATCTGGTTTGTTACGAAGATGTAGAGACTAGTTTAAAATTCATTGGATCAGAGAACTTAAAGTGAGATAATTTATTCCCTCTTAACAAAAGCTGGACACTTGCCGTCTAAGAACCTTAGCTTCAACTATTTATATTCGTATATGTCAAGTATCAAGCAGAACCTGAAACAGAGATAGTGTTAGTTAATTCAGGATAATCTTTCTCCCCACCAAAAAAAAGCATTAATAAAGTCATGAAACGGTATAGTGGCAAGTGTGAGGTTAGACTGCATCCTTATAACGAGGTGTGGAGACCATCAGCTGTTGGGTTGCCATGCAGACAGCCCACCGCTCTCCTGCCTCTTATCTTTATACCATCTTTGGGTAAATCCTAATGACACTAACGTAGGGCAGATTGTGGTATTGTTTTAATGTTGTAATAGGTAAAATAATGTAATTTAGCAAGGGGAATTTGAATATTTTGATGTGCACAGGTGCTTCCCCAGAGGTGAAGTGAAGGGCGGGTGGAACGTGTGTCCTTGCAGGGAGGCTGCCACACGTTCACACTTTATTTTATTGTAAATATTAGTGTAGAATAGCTCTTTATTATTAAGTGGTAAATCGAAATAGAATATGTTCACCATTCTTAAGAGAGGAAATCGCTTAATTGTAGTGTTAACGATGTTGACTCATATTCGTCAGATCTTTGGGTGACCCGTAGCTCACTGGTGAGATCGTTCTGTAAGTGGGTTCGATTCACAGTTCCTGCTAATGCATGTACAAAGTTTCCTTCTATCTTTACTACCTTTACCCACCATGAGAGAAAATGCATTACAAATGTGTGATAAACTTCAATCCTGCTTGAAGTATCCAACATGACTCACGAAATCGTAATGACACGATTGCAAACAAACCATACCACGGGTGGGGTTCGAAAACGCGGTCAGAGTTTTGAGACTGACCGCGGGTTCGAACCCCACTCGTGGTATGGTTTGAAGTATCCAAGGTTGTGCAGAAGCTATCTGCACAAAGCGCTGTATCTAATGTTAAGTAAAATTGCCCGTGTTAAGGGACACGTAAGGTCTTCTAATATGTTTATTTTTCCACTTTAATCTACCTTCTCCATAATTACTATCACATTTGCTTTATCCGTTTCGTAAGGTGAAGTCTAGGAAAGATCCTGGACTTCACCTTACGAAACAGACAAAGCAAATGCGATAGTAATTATGGACAAGGTAGATTATAGTGGAAAAATAAACATGTTATTACAAGACTTACTTGCCCGTGTTAAGTCATTGGTAGATGAAAATGTCATCCAGATTCAGGGGATATCTTTCTTGAGCTTTGTTCCATCAAAGTACTTACTAACATTTATCATTTCACTTCCATGTGGTAGTTAAAATTTTGCTATCAAGAAGAGCTCTGCTAATTATTATATTGGTGAGGTTTCAGCGTCTTCCCCATGAATATATCACTAATAATTATAACCATGAGGTATTTATATTAATGAATATAAACAATGATATTCGTGATATTGCGATAGTTTTGCATATATAATTGAAAACTTCTATACTTGTTTTGGCAATATTTCTGAAAACCAAGTCTTGGGCCACGAATGTTTACAATGTTCTCATATCTTGTCGATGGCGCCCCTGATTTACATTAGAGTGTTTACACTTTTCTCTCAACACTCAACTGAGGAGGTATCTTCATGTCGATGAGGTGATCTTGATTCAAGGTACTGGACCTAACCTTCCTGTTCCTTTAAGCGAACCTGATTTCGTCCCATTCCCCCAGGTGCTTGTATGGCCCTACTGGCTTAGAAATGCCTCATGAATGTAAGGGGAAATAACCAATAATGATTATTATTATTATTATTATTATTATTATTATTATTATTATTATTATTATTATTATTATAACTAAGCTCTAAACCCAACTGCAATATATAAAATTCTGAACTGAATAGTCATCGAGATTTTGCATAACTTTCACATTCCTTTGCTGTGTCTTTAGCATAGATAAATTAAGTATGTACTTTCTTTATTTGAACTATTACGTTTTAATAAATCTTTAAGAATATTGCTTTAAATCGTTTGAGTTTTAGCACACACGTCCTTTTCATATTTTATATCATAAAATTCATTAAGATATAGAATATTATGGAATTTGCATATATTGTTTTACTTTGTACTAAAATATTTTTTTCTGAAAATATTGATGTTTACTTGATTTTGATATTTGTTTTTATGGGAAGAGCTAAATTGTCTACTTATACATGGATACAATCTCGAGATAGTCAGATATCTTATCATTAACCTTCTCGTCCATTTTCTCGACTACACCACCTTACACAGAAGTTTCCTAAGACTGCCTTGTCCCTTGATTCTTGTGAGGGATTCTTGCTCCAAAGAATTAGTTATATTTCCATTCCTTGGACCAAAACTGATTACCTTCCATTCCCAGGCTTTGTGTGATGCCTACCGGTTTAGCGCTTTCCTATGAATATGATAATAATCGGCCAACTCGTTGCCAGATCATTTTTTTTAATGCGCTAATTAGGGTTAATATACGTTCTAATCAGACAACATATAGAAATTGAGGTAGTAAGTCGCATAAGAAAATAATGCCATGAAATGATGGTTGCTTCTAAGAATATTATTAAGTAGATAAATGGTTCAGAGAACTGAAAATTAGACACATCAGTCCGTCAGATTGATGGACTGATTACATCGACTCCGGTCTGAGGGACTGATTACCTCAGACTCCTGATATTCACCATTCTTCTTCGTATTGGACTGATAAAACCACTGTGTGGCGAAATGTTTTCACATTAGATACCCAATTGTTGCACATGTGTCTAATAATTTATCAATACTATTTAAGTATTTCGTCAACAGTATCTCGGTCTCTGATTTATTACGAAAGACTTAAAAAAATTAGCAGAGGTGTCCGAGGCTAAATTGCAAATTTTCCTCGGCACCGGCTTTAGAAGTCCGCTTTGTTCCCCGAATGTCAAGTGATTCTTCGACTAGTCGCTTTAAACCCGTAGGAGTCATACATTGCTTTAATATAACAAAGAGCATTGGAGCACCATAGTAGGTCCATTGGCCAATGCTTTGCAGGTCCAATTCATTCCCAATCACATCCATTTATACTCGTTCACTCTGCATTCAAAGTTCCCGTTATAATGCCGCTACTTGGTAGTTTGTTCCACTCTTCTAAAACTAGTAAGAGGAGGGTAGCTCCAGTTTCTTGGGGAAGGGTATATGCGCCGAAAGACGTGTGTGTTGGTGTATATATGTAAAGTTTAATCATAATTTTAGGGATTTTGAATAAACCAACCAGCCACTATAACTCCTTTGATCAAAAGTCCTTTTCCAGCATCATGGCACCGGGCACCCCTTTATAAACTTTCATGAAGATCAGGGTAGTTGCACATTATAGTTGAATATAAATTTGGGTGATAACGTAAAATGATTAGTGGTTATATCTATGATGGTGTGTTTCAGTGAAGATTGTCAATCACAACTATAATTTAATGTATTTTTTGGGTGAAAAATTAAACCTAGATATATTCGTCACAATTTTTATCCTTGCAGATTGTCGACGCCGAACCAAAGCTTATTAAGTGTAGACGACGAACTCTGAACGCCTTTAGGATGTATGGGACCATTACTGCTGCCATGTGTGAGGGAGCTGGCCATGTTACGCCCGACAGACTGTGATTCATGTCAACATTAAATGGGAGCATATACATTTTAAGCCTTTGTTTACGGAAAGCTTAGTTATTCATGGCCAGCCCCCAGGTGAACGTCAGGTTAGCAGTATCCCTCCAAGTTTCCAGGAGCTGATTAAAGCTCATTATGCTGCTACGGAACCCACAAGCTCATACGGCATACGGTTTTAGTAGGTTCGCCGGTGTTGTCCCGGCCCGGGTCTTTTTCAGTTGGTGACCCGGCTGACGGCATACGGAGCCTACAAGCTCATTATACAGCATACAGGCTCATGTACATGGAGCCCATAAGCTCATTATACTGCATACGGGGCCCACGAGCTCATTATGCAGCATACGGGGCTGACAAGCTCATGTGCATACTGAACCCAATGATCCATACTGAACTTAAGGCTCCTTATGTTGCATACTGAACCCACAGGCTTATTATGCTGCAAGTTGAACTGACAAGCTCTATTCTGTATACTGGGCTCGCAAACACATTGAGCTGCATAAAGCAGCATAGGGGGTCAAAACCTCGTTATACAGCATTCAGGGTCCACAAGCTCATTATGCTGCACAGGGGCCCCAAAAGTTCGTTACATCACATAACGGCTCAGTAGGCTCACTATGCTTCCTGCAGGGACTTTCTGGAAGTTAATATTAAGTTAGCTTAGTTATATTTATGGTTTTTGGTAATATTTTATTTACCACATTGTTGGTGGAACCCATTTTCATTTTCTGAGAAATGTTTGTGGTCGGGTTGTGAGTTTTTTACACCTAGCAAAGCCTTGCATACATTGCAGATCTTCACTTGCAGGTACAAACATATCTTGATCAGTTTTGGTAATCCAGGTTAGGTTGTCAGGTTAACTGAGGAGCACTCGAAGAATTGAGCTTGTGATGTTACGTTGTGGCCGTTGTGATAATTAAAATAATGATTTTGTATATGGTATTTTAATTTATCCTTTTTGAACCTTGCAGAGAAAAAACGAACTATAGTTTTAGCATTGTCTTCCGCCATATATATAGTGCAAATAAAATAATACACTCCTAATATATTGCAGGATAATTGTGATTATCGTTTTAAGCGATCCCTTGATCCAGGGAATTTGAGCTACACCATCTTTCTGGATCAAACCTGATTATCATTCCCCAGGCGCTGTATGACCCCAATGGGTTTAGCGCATCCTTCGTTCGTTTTATATAATTGTACGAGTTCCCTTCATGGATTATTATAACAAAAAATAGCCAAATATAGGTCATTCAACACCATGATAAGGGGTGTGGACGTCTGGGGTAAGTAGTGTGGTGGGAGGACTCAGGTGCGAGAATGTCACAAGAAGATACAGTGTGTTGGTATTAAGAGATGATTCTGAGTACCACCCGGTCACCATAAAGCTACAGAAAAATTTACTCAGATTAATAACTCATGATAATCCAAGGAGGTTGATCTATTTTTACTGGGGACCTTTAATCTTCCCCAGGATGCGACCCACAACGGTCGGCTAACAGTACCTATGTAGGTTAACATTATTATTATTTATTACATTCATGGGGTCGTTGCTAAACTCATAGGGGTCATACAGCGCCTTGGGGAATGACAGGCATCCACATTCGATCCAATGAAGATGAAAGAGCATCAGTTCCTCGAATCAAGAGCCTCTTGATTTGCGTCAATGAATCTCTGAGGAAACAGTCCCAGCAGTTTTACTCAGCTTCTAGCTCTGATCCTTCAGTTGTGAGCAGAAAACATTGTAATTATTTATACCTGACTCGCATAATGAGTCATAGCATGATACTTGCATGGAAAAAAACTTATACCATGATACTTGTATGGAAAAACTGTTATAGCATAATACTTGTATGGAAAAAACTGTTATAGCATGATACTTGCATGGAAAAAACTTTCATAGCATGATACTTGCATGGAAAAACTTATAGCATGATACTTGCATGGAAAAAACTTATAGCATGATACTTGCATGGAAAAAACTTATAGCATGATACTTGCAAGGAAAAAATGTCATAGCATGATACTTGCATGGAAAAACTGTCATAGCATGATACTTGAATGGAAAAAACTGTCATAGCATGATACTTGAATGGAAAAAACTGTCATAGCATGATACTTGAATGGAAAAAAACTGTCATAGCATGATACTTGAATGGAAAAAACTTATAGCATAATACTTGCATGGAAAAAACTTATAGCATGATACTTGCATGGAAAAACTGTCATAGCATGATACTTGCATGGAAAAACTGTCATAGCATGATACTTGAATGGAAAAACTGTCATAGCATGATACTTGAATGGAAAAACTGTCAGCATGATACTTGAATGGAAAAAACTGTCATAGCATGATACTTGAATGGAAAAAACTGTCATAGCATGATACTTGAATGGAAAAAACTGTCATAGCATGATACTTGCATGGAAAAACTGTCATAGCATGATACTTGCATGGAAAAACTGTCATAGCATGATACTTGAATGGAAAAACTGTCATAGCATGATACTTGAATGGAAAAACTGTCATAGCATGATACTTGAATGGAAAAACTGTCATAGCATGATACTTGAATGGAAAAACTGTCATAGCATGATACTTGAATGGAAAAACTGTCATAGCATGATACTTGAATGGAAAAACTGTCATAGCATGATACTTGCATGGAAAAACTGTCATAGCATGATACTTGAATGGAAAAACTGTCATAGCATGATACTTGAATGGAAAAAACTGTCATAGCATGATACTTGAATGGAAAAAACTGTCATAGCATGATACTTGAATGGAAAAAACTGTCATAGCATGATACTTGAATGGAAAAACTGTCATAGCATGATACTTGAATGGAAAAACTGTCATAGCATGATACTTGAATGGAAAAACTGTCATAGCATGATACTTGCATGGAAAAACTGTCATAGCATGATACTTGCATGGAAAAACTGTCATAGCATGATACTTGAATGGAAAAAACTGTCATAGCATGATACTTGCATGGAAAAAAACTGTCATAGCATGATACTTGAATGGAAAAAACTGTCATAGCATGATACTTGAATGGAAAAAACTCATAGCATGATACTTGAATGGAAAAAACTGTCATAGCATGATACTTGAATGGAAAAAACTGTCATAGCATGATACTTGAATGGAAAAACTGTCATAGCATGATACTTGAATGGAAAAAACTGTCATAGCATGATACTTGAATGGAAAAACTGTCATAGCATGATACTTGAATGGAAAAAACTGTCATAGCATGATACTTGAATGGAAAAAACTGTCATAGCATGATACTTGAATGGAAAAACTGTCATAGCATGATACTTGAATGGAAAAAATGTGATATTCAGACGTAACAAAAAAAGTTTTACAGTAAGTATTTTTGTATTCGTGGGGAAGCGCCAAACCCAACAGGGCAATGGGCGCCTGTGAAATGGAAGGTAACCAGATTAGATCCGAGGAAGGGGAGGGTAGTGCCCTTCAAAAGTATGAACAACGAAGGGGACGATGTAGTGAGGTTTCCCCCCCCCCCTTCTTTTGCATTGACATTGTCCTTAAATTCCGTATTATGTAAATTCGTCCCACAAGATCATGTTTTTATAATTGTCTGGCATATAACTTATGAGGGTGTCTCGTAGCTTGGTTGTAGTACTCTCAGCTTACACACGAGGGGTCCGGAATCGATCCCAGCACTGGTAAACGTTGAACGTTTCCTTACACCTGCTCTTCCTGGTCACCTAGCAGTATGTAGGTATACTTGGGTGTTAAAAGATTGTTGTGGGTCGCATCCTGGGGGGACAAGGCTAACTGAAGTGGCTGAAATGCTCTGCATAACCAGGGGCTTTCTATATAGTATGCCAGTGATGTCAGCTAGGACTTTATCAATTGCATCATGTACTTGTAAAAATTAAAATTAAATGTGAAATTGAACCTAGGATAACCCGATGAATTCAAACACTGACTTATCTCTTTGTACTTCAAATAATCCTCACAACTATAGTGTTCACACTTTTCACAATAGTACTGTGGAAAATTAAATAATAATAATAATCTTTATTTCTACAAGTACATCAATGACATACTACTACATATATATATATAGAAAGCCGCTTATTATGCAGAGCATTTCGGTCAAGTTTGTCCCAGGATGCGACCCACACCCAGGTACCTATTTACTGCCGGGAATCGAATCCGGGCTCTCTGCTTGGCTTTGCCAGCCAAGCCATGGGGTTATATATTATGTTAAGCGTATATTCCCGTATTTGTATATTATAATTTAAGTAACTAGCACCACTCTGCAAAACTTAATTATATCTTACTGTGATTTTTATTATGAATTAACTGTAGAAATAATAAGCTTTGCCCGAGATACTAAGTATTCTTTGAGTCCTTCGTTTATATTATGTCCTCTGGAGTAATACTAAAATTAAGATTAGTATCTGCATTTTTACTTGATCAACATTAATAATATAATCAAAAGAAGCGCTAAACCACCAACATTAATAGTGTCCACAATATCACCTTTTCTGTACCAATTGTCAACCATTCTTTATAGAAATAGTTTATTTTTTATTTAACTTTATTTTTCTTTAATTCAATGTGTAAAACTTTAAACTCCATCAGGAAGTTAAAGTTTGATATAAATTCAGGAAATCTTGAATCTTAAGTATTAATATAATTAATTAAAATAACAGAATTATTGTATGGGAGAATAATAATATCAGATCATTGACTTTGGGAGAAATTAATTAACTAGAGATGGAAATATTAGATACACAATTATACTTATTTTATAAATTATCAACCATAAATGTTTACCATGTAGTCTACTATTACTTAATCTTAAGAATGCTCGCAATGCACAGCATATTAGGGGCTTTTGGCATGTACACCTCATTTATACCTATGTATCATTGTATCATGTCTACCTAACTATGTATCATTGTACCATGTCTAAATAAACTATTACTATTATTATTATTATTATTATTATTATTATTATTATTATTATTATTATTATTATTATTATTATTATTATTATTATTATTATTATTATTATTATTATTATTATTATTATTATTATTATTATTATTATTATTATTATTATTATTATTATTATTATTATTATTATTATTATTATTATTATTATTATTATTATTATTATTATTATTATTATTATTATTATTATTATTATTATTATTATTAAGGGAACTTATTGTTGGGGAGACTATGACAACAGTGGTCATTACGGTCTCAGACAATCAGGGTTCCTGCTCACAACTGGAGCATATTTTGCTGTGAACACCAGGAAAGTTTTCTTCATCATGCCTCCCAAAAATCACTACCTGGCGCCAGTATCACACAGTGAAGATGAAACCCTTGATTACGTATTCGTGAAGGATTGTTGATATAAGAACATAAGGAAGAAGGAACACTGCAGCAGGCCTACTGGCCCATGGGAGGCAGGTCCAGTTCTCCCACCGGCTTAAGCCAATGCCTTAACCTAGTCAGGTCAGTCACATTCACTTAAGGGAGGAGCACGGCATCTGACCTAGTAGCACAAGCTAGTCAGGTCCAACTCACACCCACCCATGTATTTATCCAACCTATTTAACTACACAACGTCTTAGTTTCTATGATGGTACTCGGGAGTTTGTTCCACTCATCCACAACTCTATTACCAAACCAGTGCTTTCCTACATGTAAATGTAAATAACTCTTTTTACCGTATTCCTAGTATATATCCTTTATTGTATAATAACATATACGTATCTCCTACAGTGTATAATATTAAGGTATTAAATGGACCCCAATGGAAATAAGTCACTCTGTCTGACTTTTTTGGGTTAAGGTTTTCTACACATATGCTGCTATGTATGATAATCTATGTAACTGTATTTCTATTTGATTATAATAATAATATGTAACTGTATTTGTCTATACCTGAATAAACTAACTAACTTATATCCTTTCTGAATCTAAATTTTTCCAGCTTAAAACCATTGCTGCATGTCCTGTCTAGGCTAGATATTTTTAGCATGCTATTTACATCCCCTTTATTAATTCCTGTTTTCCATTTATACACCTCAATCATTTCATTTTTTTATTAACACATCGGCCGTTTCCCACCAAGGCAGAGTGGCCTGACAAAGAAAAACTTTCATCATCATTCGCTCCATCACCGTCTTGCCAGAGGTGTGCTTACACTACAGCTACAAAACTACAACATTAACACCCCTCCTTCAGAGTGCCGGCACTGTACTTCCCATCTCCAGGAATCAAGTCCGGCCTGCCGGTTTCCCTGAAACCCTTCATAAATGTTACCTTGCTTACACTCCAACAGCACGTCAAGTCCTAAAAACCATTCGTCTCCATTCGCTCCTATCTAACACGCTTGCTGGAAGTCCAAGCCCCTCGCACACAAAACCTCCTTTACCCCCTCCCTCCAACCTTTTCTAGGCCGACCCCTACCCCGCCTTCCCTCCACTACAGATTTACACACTCTCAAAGTCATTCTATTTTGTTCCATCCTCTCTACATGTCCAAACCATCTCAATAACCCCACCTCAGCCCTCTGGATAATAGTTTTGGTAATCCCACACCTCCTAATCTCCAAACTACAGATTCTCTGCATTATGTTCACACCACACATTTCCCCCAGACATGACATCTCCACTGCTTCCAGCCTTCTCCTTGTTGCAACATTCACAACCCATGTCTCACACCCATACATAAGTGTTGGTATAAGTATACTCTCATACATTCCCCGCTTTGCTTTCTCCCTAATTCAATGCCTTTCTAGAGAGTGCAGATTCAGGGCCCTCAGTCTATCCTCATAGGGAAGATTTCAACTTTGTCATCCTCCTTTGTACGTTTTCCAGTGCATTTATATGTATTCTGTAATACGGTGACCAAAACTGTGCAGCATAATCTAAATGAGGTTTAACCAAAGATATATAGAGTTGAAGAACAACCTGAGGACTTCTATTATGTAGCTTTATTGAGAACACTTATGTACTGTTGTCTTGGTTTCAGATTACTGCTAACCAGAACTCCTAAATCCTTTTCGCAATCCGTAATAATAAAATCTACATTATTTAGTTTATATGTGGCATGGTTATTTTCCTGTCCAACATTTAGAACTTTGCATTTGTTTATATTAAACTGCATCTGCCACTTCTCCGACGACTGCATCAGTCTATTCAAATCGTCCTGGAGTGCTCTAATGTCCTCAATAGAATGAATTGGATGGCCTTTCTTGGTATCATCAGCAAACTTGCTTATGTCGCTGTTTATTCCCTCATCTATGTCGTTTATATAGATTGTGAACAACAAGGGGCCCAACACTGACCCCTGTGGAACACCACTTGTGACGTGCCCCCATTCTGATTTCTCCCCATTTACGCAAACTCTCTGCTGCCTATTTGTCAACTATGCCTCTACCCAGGAAAAAATTTCTCCTATTCCGTGTGCCTTAAGTTTCCTCAATAGCCTCTGATGTGGAACTCTGTCAAAAGCCTTACTGAAGTCCATATACACAATATCATATTCAATACCATAATCTACTTCCTCAAATACCTTAGTGAAGAAAGTTAGTAAATTCGTAAGACAGGAATGCCCCTTTGTAAAACCGTGCTGAGATTCATTAATCAATTTATGCCTTTTTATGCCAATTTGTCAGTTTACAAGGGTCTGATCAAGGCATTTATTAGTATGGGTGAAAATCCCAAACTGCTGCACCAAATGGTTTTCTCCCAGACTACAGCTTTATTGTCAAGAAATGGCGGCTCGTCAAAAAATAGAATGGGGGACTGCGTGACTGTAAGCCCCATAGAACAGCATAATAAACGATATTAAAGTAATAATTTTTAAAATTAAACTAAATTTAATAATGATAAGCGTTCACATATATGTATACCTGTAGAGGTGGTCACATTCCTGCTGATGGAGACGTGGCTAGCTGAGGTGATGTTACAACTATTTGAAAATAAAATCCGAGCGTCGATTTTTTGATGTCACAAAATGGTTTATAACTTTTTCATTAAAATCTTTCATTTCTGTTATTATCATATTTTCAATCGATATCATTGCTAGAGCAGTCAATCTTTCATTCGCCATTGTACTGCACTAAAAAGTTTTGATTCTTTTCAAGGTTGAAAAACATCTTTCTGCCCAGTCCCTGGACCCATTATGTACCTCTGTAATCTTTTGACTACCACCCACAGGATGGGTATGGGGTGCAATATAAAGATATTAAATTAACTGCTTCTGCGCATACTAGCAACGTAAACAGACTGATTGCAACTGGGTGTGTGCTGCATCGAATGCAGCTCCTCGCTCCCAGATGTAACGCCAGTAATACCTATACTATCGTACTGCATCAAACTTCTATTTTTAATCATTTCTTTATCTCATTTCAACCAAAACATTAAAAATTTGCTTATAAATACATTGAAAACAACATACAACAGATTTTTCCTGTAATACATTTGTCAGTTGCAAATTATTTTAGCGTAAGGTTGATGAAATCATACGTCTGGTAGTGAGCATCTTGGGGGACTTCAGCTCTGCAGCTCCTATGGACGAGCCGTCACTGGGTTCAATGATTAAACCCAGGAGATCTCATATTAGACAGTAAAATGTCTAGGGCAAACTGACCACTTGATTGAGTAGTTTTGATTCACCTAGATAAACTAGGATGATTAAGGATAATAATATCTTTATTTACTACAAGTACATGTACAAGGTATTACAGGCCTAGCTAACATCAATGACATACAACAGTACTTATAGAAAGTCACTTGTTATCCTGAGCATTTCCGGCAAATTAGGTCAGTTTTGTCCCAGGATGCGACCCACACCAGTCGACTAACACCCAGGTACCTATTTTACACTGATGGGTGAATAGGAACAGCAGGTGTCTTATGGAAACACGTCCCTAATGTTTTCCAGCCGTACCGGAGGACATTCGAACCCCGGACCTCAGTGTGTGAGCTGAGTGTGCTAGCGATCAATAAATGGTGTCGAGAGTTAGACCCACCAATAAGCTGCTGCTTCTAGAAGTTCACGAAGTGGTTGCTGGATAGCCAATGTTAGATCAGCATCTCCTTGGCCAAAGTTATTGACTGGTTTGCTGAACAGCACTTGCATCCAGGGCCCACTGGGAGTGCTTGTTGGGCACCAACTTGATCTAACTTGAAGAACATTTTACTGGTGGAAGGATGTGGAAGATTTGCTTACATAAGCTTTAAATGTCCCACAGGATGATATGAAGTATTTAGTAAAAGTTTTTAAATATCTTGCATGTAAACAAAGCAAACATGACCTTTAATTCAGTATCTGTAAAGATGTAGCAGATATAAAACCCAAACTGATAATTGAGATAACTAAAGTAGCAAAAGAAATAATTACTTTTTCTTTACAAAAAAAATGTAATAGGACCAGATAAGATAGCAACATGGGTTTGGAAAGAATGTGCAGAACTAAGCTGTCTACTTTGCAAAGTTAAGGTTTCAATTCAAGAAAGAAAATTGGCTGACTTATGGAAGATGGCAAATGTAATGCCAATACATGTATTAAAAAAAAATGATGAAAGGCTCTTTAAACGTGTTCAATTTAATTATTATTTCAGTGATTTGGAGGGGAGGTTCATTTGGTTTAGCTAGAACAATTTCTCTGGACTTGGCAAATTGACATATGCCCCACATTTTACTGTTTTCCAGGCTTTTAGTATATCCTTGTGTTACATTGAACCTTTTGGCATAATGCAATTATTTTGATTGTAAGTTTAGTGATTGTAATAGCATAACTCTTTCCTACTTATTTGGGAATTAATCCCAATCTATATTGTTTCTCATAGTGGCTTTTTGTATGGGCTTGAGGATACTGCTGCTTAGACATGGACTATTTAGTCTTTGTCATGACCCATTTGTTTTTTTATTGGGCATGTCTATAGAGACTGAGTTGTTTGTAGAAATACATGCATGCATGCATGAATTTGATGTTTTGTTCATTTTTAAATTCCCTCTGCCAACCAGTGTTACTGATAGCTATGATAATTATTCATTCATGCATCATCATGGAGCCTGAGAGAGCTTGTACTAGTTTCAAGTGGTAATTTTATTATATTGTTGACTAGTGTAGTGATCAGTTGTATTGTTAAATATTGCCAGTTTTCAAATACCTATTTCAGGCTACTTCAGTCTGAAACTGACCAAAATCTTTCTGTTTCATTTGTGTCTTCCAATAAAACCTTGAAAACCACTTCAGAAATCTCCTCAAATTTGCTATCTGAACCCAAACACAATGTAGGAGATTAACTGTTTCCATCATGCACTGCATGAAGTTTCTTTTTATATATGTACTGTACACACTTACTGCATAGATTCATTATCTCATACTATATCTATGCCAAAATTTGCCACTCACAGGCTAAGTGAAGGGACTATGATTTGTGCGTAGATTTACGCAAGTATTACTGGCCCCACTCGCGTAGATCTACGCAAGTATTACTGGCCCCACTCGCATAGATCTACGCAAGTATTACTGGCCCCACTCGCGTAGATCTACGCAAGTATTACTGGCCCCACTCGCATAGATCTACGCAAGTATTGCTGGCCCCACTCGCGTAGATCTACGCAAGTATTGCTGGCCCCACTCGCGTAGATCTACGCAAGTATTGCTGGCTCCCACTCGCTGCGAGATCTACGCAAGTATTGCTGGCCCCACTCGCGTAGATCTACGCAAGTATTGCTGGCCCCACTCGCGTAGATCTACGCAAGTATTGCTGGCCCCACTCGCGTAGATCTACGCAAGATTGCTGGCCCCACTCGCGTAGATCTACGCAAGTATTGCTGGCCCCACTCGCGTAGATCTACGCAAGTATTGCTGGCCCCACTCGCGTAGATCTACGCAAGTATTGCTGGCCCCACTCGCGTAGATCTACGCAAGTATTGCTGGCCCCACTCGCGTAGATCTACGCAAGTATTGCTGGCCCCACTCGCGTAGATCTACGCAAGTATTGCTGGCCCCACTCGCGTAGATCTACGCAAGTATTGCTGGCCCCACTCGCTAGATCTACGCAAGTATTGCTGGCCCCACTCGCGTAGATCTCACGCAAGTATTGCTGGCCCCACTCGCGTAGATCTACGCAAGTATTGCTGGCCCCACTCGCGTAGATCTACGCAAGTATTGCTGGCCCCACTCGCGTAGATCTACGCAAGTATTGCTGGCCCCACTCGCGTAGATCTACGCAAGTATTGCTGGCCCCACTCGCGTAGATCTACGCAAGTATTGCTGGCCCCACTCGCGTAGATCTACGCAAGTATTGCTGGCCCCACTCGCGTAGATCTACGCAAGTATTGCTGGCCCCACTCGCGTAGATCTACGCAAGTATTCCTGGCCCCACTCGCGAGATCTACGCAAGTATTGCTGGCCCCACTCGCGAGATCTACGCAAGTATTGCTGGCCCCACTCGCGTAGATCTACGCAAGTATTGCTGGCCCCACTCGCGTAGATCTACGCAAGTATTGCTGGCCCCACTCGCGTAGATCTACGCAAGTATTCTGGCCCCACTCGCGAGATCACGCAAGATTCCTGGCCCCACTCGCGTAGATCTACGCAAGTATTACTGGCCCCACTCGCGGATCTACGCAAGTATTACTGGCCCCACTCGCGAGATCACGCAGATTACTCACTCGCGTAGATCACAAGTATTACTGGCCCCACTCGCGTAGATCTACGCAAGTATTACTGGCCCCACTCGCGTAGATCTACGCAAGTATTACTGGCCCCACTCGCGTAGATCTACGCATGTATTACTGGCCCCACTCGCGTAAATCTACGCAAGTATTACTGGCCCCACTCGCGTAGATCTACATAAGCAACAGTGACAGGTTTAAACAGATGAGCCTCAGGGATGTCAAGAGAAGGTATTTCTTCAGTCTCCGGGTGATCAAGAAGTGGAATGATTTTGATGAAGTGCTGAAGGCAGGTTCTATACATAATTTTAAAAGCAAGTATGACAGGGCCCATAAGCCTGGGAGGAAGTGAACTCAGCAACAGTAAATTGATAGGTAAGGACAGGATCCCTTGTAATCACATGTAGGTGAATATAATACAAGGAACAAGTCTTTTTATATACCACATGCTGCAGTGCTCCTCCTTTATGTTCCTGTGTTTAACTTAACAACCTATTTATAAATTTCATGCAGATAAGACCCTAAAATATGGGACTTGCTGTATGAAGATGCAAAATGTTCCTAATCTGCTGATTATTAATTTAATTAAAATTGTCAGTTCAGTTTAGATTACTATCTTCATATTTATATGTATTAAACATACCATTTATGCAAAAAGACTTACAATTCATTGTAAAGTAGTTTTCAGTCTGTATAATCATGGACTTTCCATTAAGCTTCAAATCAATGTCACTTATTTTGTTGCAACCACTTGTATCCATTATTAACCCAATATTAACCCTGAACTAAAACACTTTCTCTTGATAGTTGTGACAGGACCCACAGGCACAACACCAGGCACAAAAATCTCTATGACATTCCCCGTGCCTGGTTAAACCTATACAAAAATTCAATGTACAAGGGCCTATAATCTGGAACTCCCTGCCTGAAAACTCTAGAACTGCAGACACAACCATCACTTTCAATACTACCGTTAAAAAACATCTTATCTCCCTGACACACTCCACCGTCAGCTAACTACATGAAAACCACCTACAGTAGACCCCCAAGTTTCGGTCATAATTCATTCCAGAAGGCTGTTCAAGTGCCATTACCGAACGAATTTGTTCCCTTAAGAAAAAATGTAAATTAGATTAGTCCTTTCAGACCCCCAAAAATACACATACAAAAGCACTTACAATATTAAACTCACATAATTGTTCGATTTCCGAGGTGACCGAAACTCGAGGGTCCACTGTATGCTCTTACTTGTATCATCCACACATAAACAAACTAGACCTACTCTCCATATCTGTGATTCCCTCCAATTTACACTTACACTCACCCAAATGACTGTAAACAAAATTTTGAATAAAGCTATTGCCTGACAAATCTTAAACTAGTCATAAGTTTGCCTGAGATAGTCCAATATAGGAGCTTAATAGAAACTGTGTATCATGCCAAGACAAAACTATTCTCATTGCTAAATTTATAAACTGTAATGCAGTTACCTAGCTTCAATATCAATATGCTCCATAACCTGTATCAATATACAGTGGACCCCCGAGTAACGTAAAAACTTCATTCCAGAAGCCTGCTCAAGTGCCATTACCGAACGAATTTACTCCCTTAAGGAATAATGTCACGTAGGTTAGTCTATTTCAGACCCCCAAAAATACACTTCCACAAGCACTTACAATATTATACTTACATAATTGTATGATTTCCGGAGTGTTCGTTACTCGGGGTCCACTGTAGTTAGAATTATTATTAGTATGCCCGAAATGCTTAGCCATGCTATATGTACATGATAGTGGCCCTTTTTGTAATTAGTACTTTATATGTAAATCACACATTGTAACCAATATCTCTCTCTTGCCTGCGTTCCAGCAAGTATAAGTGAAGTGCTTCCAAGCATTCCCAGTAGTTAAGGCATTTCACGGAACTTATATGTGCAGTAAAGGTTTTCTGTAAATTCTCTAGTTCTGCAATTTCACCTGCTTTGAATGAAGTTGTTAATGTACTATTTATTTATATTTGAGAGTACTAATATTAAACTTACAGTACTGAACAGTTAAAACTTTCACAGGAATATTCAAAACATTTGACAGCCAATTATACTGTCTTTACTAAGGTACTTTAATAAATGAAGACTTCCACCATAAATAAAATTATACGCATACAAACTGGGATGAGAAGAAAAAATAGCAGTATGAGTGGTAATAAAACTCCATTTCACTAAATCACACATGTATTGTTATTGAAAATGCACTGTATATATTAACAAAATTCTTTACAAATACATTGACTGAAAGTCAGTAAACTTGTTCTATACTTAGTACAATAATAGTACAGTACAATTGTTTCAAATTCTAGGTATAAATGCCTTGAGAACATGTCATGCATTACACCTTTCAACATACTACTATGGTTTTAACATTAGTACAATTCAGAACTGTACTATATAAATTATAAATCTTTGGCATATTATCACAAAGCTTACATTACAGCTTACCATAACCATACAGTGGACCCCCAAGTTTCGTAAAAACTTCACTCCTGAAGTCTGCTCAAGTGCCATTACCGAACGAATTTACTCCCTTAAGGAAAAATTTCACGTAGGTTAGTCTATTTCAGACCCCCAAAAATACACTTCCACAAGAACTTACGAAATTATACTTACATAATTGCACGATTTCCGGGGTATTCGTTAACCGAGGGTCCACTGTATATTGTTTTTGTAAATACTGCAGTATCAACCATAATTTTATTTACCATAATGCTGCTGCTGCTGCTGTTTGTACAGTACTATGCACCTCTTTATAAATGCAGTACTGTATATCATGATTAAAAGATTGTATGGCATCAGCTGTAATCAGACAACATAGTGATTATACCATTCTCTCCATGAATATATACTGAAATGATTACTGGATAATAGTGTATACAACAAGTCCAGTCAAACACACATTAATATCAAATGATACATAAATTAATATTCAGGAAATAATATAATGCTTTGCCAGATCAGGATACAAAATAACATGCAAATCATCCTGGCTCTAGTCATAATTGTATTAATGTATCATGGCAATGATACTGACTAACTCACTGGTTTGGTGCTCACATACAGTAGTAATATACGATTTCAAATGCATTATGGCTCAAAGACATTGTAAGAAGCAATTTAGGAGGCTTTGGTTTACTGTACTACAGTTTGCATGTAGTACAGTATATCACAATTTAATGAGACTCCAATTTGTTGTGATTCAGCTTAATCCATTCCTGGTTACTTTCCATTATAAATCATAAATTGCATAATACAGTACTGTATATCACATATGGTACTATCAGTGATAACACCATCAGATATATTGCCCAGTAATAGTGAAGAACTCAACAGTGGCCACAAAGAAGTTAAAGGAAAAGATTTTACTTATGTTTCATTTTAGTTATCACACTGTCATACCATAAAAACTGAGTTATAGTTCCAAATAGAATACTGCCAACAGTAGTTAAGAAAAGACACATGTTGCAGAGCAAGTTTTTATTGGAACACTTGTTTATCTGTCTTGATAGACACGGATCAAAATGTTTCAATAAAAGCTTGTTCATCAACTTATCTTTTCAAATTGAGCTATGGTAAATGTATGTTCTGTTCCAAAATAATCTCTGTTCATTAGTACTGTACCAAGTTACTGCACTTGCTGCTAATCTTTAATTCACTTGCCATTCTTAAGGTTTTACTTATGGTCTTAAAAAACAATCACAATACTGGTATAAGCTTATTTCCTGACTTGCATAAACTTTTATAATTACAGGAGATATGCCAAATTGCACAACAGCCAAATAAGTCTTTACTCTTTTACTCGTACAACTGTCAACTTAAGAAATAGGATAAGTTTCAGGTAATCGCCGTATAATTTTGCAGTTTTATAAACTTATACAGTGGTTGCAATAAACAGTTGCTGCATTGGTGGCAAATTATGCAGATGTAACTTAGAATAAACCAGTGAAGTCATGCATTGTGATTTGTTTCTATTATGAGTGCTTATGGGATAGCTTGGTACTGAAGTTCAAAAGCTGTGGCTTAACTTACACGTGGCAGTGATTAAATCTGCAGTTTGTATATTTAACCAAGATTCATTATATTTGATGCATGTTCCCAGAGTTACTGCTGTATGTGTTAATGTTCAATATACAGTGGTACCTCGAGTTACGATGGTCCCCAAAATCGCCCTTTTATGTAAGTTTATTTTTTTAAATGCTTTTGTAAGTATATTTTTGGGGGTGTAAAAGGACTAGTCTATTTTACTATTCCTTATGGGGATAAATTCGTTTGGTAATGGCACTTGAACAGCATTCTCAAACGAAAAAATATCGTAACTCGAGGTACCACTGTATATGGTATTGTTAACATAACCCATATTACCCCAGTGTAAAGCATGTGAATTGAAATATTTTATTGTGAATTGAATTACTGTACGTATATACAGTGGTCCCCCGCCTAACGAGCAAAATTCATTCCAGAAGCCTGCTCAAGTGCCATTACCGAACGAATTTACTTCCTTAAGAAATAATGTCACGTAGGTTAGTCTATTTCAGACCCCCAAAAATACACTTCCACAAGCACTTACAATATTATACTTACATAATTGTACGATTTCCGGGGTGTTCGTTAGGCGGGAGACCACTGTATGTTTTCCTATCACAGTAAGTAATAGAATTACAATGAGCACAGAATCCTGAAATAAATTTGTCTTAATGTTTCCATTATATGTGTACATATAGTATACTAAAACAATGAAAGCCATTGCCAAAAAAATAAAAGGCATGTTAAAACTTCCTTTCTGTCTTGTGATAAAAGGTTGCTATTGAAACCTTTCAAAATATTCTGAAGCAGACAGCAAAGTTTGTCTTAAAGATGATACTATATAGTACTAGTCAGTTAATAATATAGTATATTCTAGTAACATATTTCATCACATTCAAGCATATTAACTAGTACATATACGTATCATATATTTTCAAACATAATGACCTTTAACATTTCATCCACTTGGTATTACATTCTAAAATTTCAAGATATGTTTAAAATATATGAATGTATATTGTAGCTACATATGCAGAATATCTCCATTATAAATATATTCCAGAATATTCTATTAAACTTTTTAATGTTCCTTAAAACTAGTGGACGACTATTGGACGACCGAGTAACTTTCTCATATACGTATGTAACATGTTCGTCATTATATACTAGCCAAGGTATAGCATATATTGTTAATATAGCATGTAACTATCATTGCTTATATCATTATAACTTCTACTATGTATAATATAATTACTGTAAGATATATACAATATTATGGTATTACAGCTTGTCACTACAGTAGACGACAACCTTTCGTGTGAGTTACGTCCCAGAAAAACAGAGCTAAATACTATATGTAAAAATGTGATGGGTAGAATGAATAGCTTATGGGGCAAATTTATGTTCCATGCCACCTCCAAAAAAAAAAAAAGCCAAGCCACTTTTAAATACACAATTTATCCAAAATAATAAACTAAATATTGAACAATAATTTTAAAAGCATGCAGATGTTATGGGCACATTAAAGCATAATAGTACAGTATGATACAGGATTATTTAACCTGGCATAACCTAATAGTCAAGTAATGTGAATACACCTTAACCCTTTGAGGGTCGGTCATGTACTTGTACATCATTACAGCCAGGGTCGGTCACATACTTGTACATATGTGTAAATTCTAGCGCCTTCAAATCTCGTGGAAGAAAGCAGGCAGGCCTACATATGAAAGAATGGGTCTGCATGGTCAGTGTGTGCAGTACGTATATAAAAAATCCTGAAGCATTCAGTGCATAATGAGGGAAAAAAAACTCTTGAGCGTGTTTTTGGTTTAAAACAGCGACTTTGCAGTGTATTTTTGAAAGGTATTTATGGTTGTATTCTCATTTTCTTGGTCTCATTTGATAGAATGGAAGATATTTTACAGAAATAGGGATGATTTTGATTGGTTTCACGATGACAAGTATCTTGAAATTGAGCTCAAAGTAGCGAAAATGTTCGATTTTTGCTGATGTTCAAGAGTAAACAAATCACGCCACACGTCCAATACACGTCAACTAGCGAGTCTAATATTCTTTCACAAGTGCGCTGATATTATTTATACTGTTTTTACAATGATGCAGTAGTATACATAACAGTAAATTTTCTATTTTTTGTGAGAATAAAAATTCAAAATGGAAAGTAAAAGTAATGTAAGAGGGGCCTGGAGACGTGACTAATGAACAGATAAAATGTTGTTTTAGTGCCAGGAATGTCTGTCTTGTTTATTCTGGACCCTGGCATCTTTTGAAATTTGTGTGAAATTGGCCAAATTGCCAATTTCTGACCACTTTATTGGGTAGTTGAAATCGGTAAATGGGCGGTTTCTTGTACTCAATTGATAGAACAAATGGAGTTCTAACGAAATAGCTATGATTTTAGTAGACTAGAACATTGGAATTATCCGAAAATAGGGCTCAAAGTGGGCGAAATCGCCGATGCGTAAATATCATTGAGACCGCTAACTTCATGAGAGCATAATTCCATAAAATTTCCCTCAAATTTCATACTTTTGGTGTCATTACGATCAGAAAAAGATTATGCTTTCATAAGAAAAACTTTTTTTTTTTTTTAATTTTTGACCCTGAGAACGAGTTTGGGAGAGGGCCTCTCGACCCTCAAAGGGTTAATTATTATTATTATCTAAAAGAAACGCTGAACGTTCAAGGGTAAATACACCTTAAATTCTGGTTACTGTTGCTTAACCCTTTCAGGGTTTTTGACGTACTAGTACGGCTTACGCACCAGGGCGTTTGACGTACTAGTACGCCTAAATTCTAGCGCCCTCAAATCAAGCAGAAACAAGCTGGTAGGCCTAGATGTGAGAGAATGGGTCTGTGCGGTCAGTGTGCGCAGTATAAAAAAAAATCCTGCACCACACAGTGCATAATGAGGAAAAAAAAACTCTGACCGTGTTTTTGGTTTAAAACAGCGACTTTGCAGTCTATTTTCGTATGGTATTTATGCGTGTATTCTCGTTTTCTTAGTCTCATTTGATAGAATAGATGATATATTACAGAAATAGAGATAATTTTGACTGGTTTCACAATGACAAGTACCTTGAAACTGAGCGCAAAGTAGCGAAAATGTTCGATTTTTGCCTATGTTCAAGAGTAAACAAATCACGCCATGCGTCCAATACACATCAACTGGGTAGTCTAATATTCTTGCACAAGTGCGATGATATTATTTATACCGTTTTTACAATGATGCAGTAGTATACATAACAGAAAATCTTCAATTTTTTGTGAGAATAAAAATTCAAAATGGAAAGCAAAAGTAATGCAATAGGAGCCTGGAGACGTGCCTAATGAACAGATAAAATGTTATTTTAGTGCCAGGAATATCTGTTTTGTTTATTCTGGACCCTATTTTGAAATTGGCATCTTTTGAAATTTGTGTGAAATTGGCAATATTGTCAATTTCTGACCGCTTTATTGGTTAATTGAAATTGGTAAATTGATGGTTTCTTGTACTCAATCGATAGAACAAATGGAATTCTATAATAATAGCTATGATTTTCGTAGACTGAGACTATGGAATTGGCCGAAAATAGGGCTCAAAGTGGGCGAAATCGCCGATGCGTAAATATCTTCGATACCGCTAACTTTGCGAGAGCATAATTCCGTTAGTTTTTCACCAAATTTCATACTTTTGGTGGCGTTATGATCGGAAAAAGATGCTCTATCATTTCATAAGAAAAAATAATTTTTTTTTTTCCCGAAAATGTTTCGACCCTGAGAGAGAGTTAAGAATCGAGGTCTCGACCCTGAAAGGGTTAAGTGGCTTGACCCCAGTGACGAAGGTTGGTGGCTGGGGTTTATTGGCTAAGGTCGACCCAGAACTGTTACAGGAGCCCTTGAGTATTGTCATGTGTGTGTTGTGTATTACTATACAGTCCTTTATACAGCTGATGGTAAGGCATCATTGCTTGGCCCAGCATCTGCTTCAGAGCAGTACTTCTAGATATGTCAGAGTCCTCTCCAGTGAAAAAATTTGCAAGTTTTGTAGCAACATGGACGTGCTCGCATAACTGTTGTAGTGTTAACTATTTCTCTGCAGGTTCTTCTTTTTTATCCTCATCTGCTGTCCGAGTCCCTTCTATCTGGAAATTGAGTACCATCAACATTTCCGCTGGACTTTATCTTCCTCGGTGTCATCTAAGAATTCACTGACACCTGTCTGCATGTCTTCAAACCCTCACCTGGCAATCTCCTTGTCAGCTGAACAATTTCCTGGCCTTTACTCAAATGAGGGGAAAAAAATGAAATTATTCATCACTAGGCCATAATTTTCCTCAGCCTGTATTTATTGTTGATTTGGGCGTGTATACCATGCACCTTTGATGTGGGTAATGCATCTGCAATGCTGAATTTATGCCAGAACTTGGGCACTCCAAGCTCTGAGTAATCTTCCATTGCTGCAAGGAGTTTCTGCGCCACTGCGAGTGCTGATACACTTAAATGACTTAATTACACTTTGATCCAGTGATGTCATATTTGGTGGTAAAAAAATAATATTTGGGTTCAAATCCTGCAACAGTTCAGGATGAACATGGGAATTATCAAGAGTCTTAAATGTGAGGTTCTTGCTGTGCAGATAAAACATAACATCAAGAATAAAATGATGCTTGAAGCAGTATGATAAGGCCTCACAGATCACAAGGAAATTGAGTGATGCACATTTTTGTTTAATCCTGCATCCAGTTAGTCAACATTTGTTCAGTTATATTTAGCTGAATTGACCACTCTCTCATTTCTTCAACAGGCCACAATTTGGGTTACTCATCACACAGGCTCTTCTTACAGTCTCGAAATGCATGAACTGGTCATTCCCTCAAACCATAGGATTTGGCTGCATCAACCACACATGCACTACCTTTTGGTAGTGCATGGATGAATGGAGAGGGGGTGCATGCAAGCAAAGTTAGGTCTACCATGAAACAAAAGAGGCCTGAGGAGGTAGGAGGGACATTGGCCCACTTGCTCTGCTGCAATGGCTAGCCAAGCAGGAGTACAAGGTGGAAATGGGTAGAGCTGCTGCGAAATGTGGGAAACCTTCAGTGTGAAAGGAAATATACAAAAAATGAATCTCAAATGGGCAGGATTGCAGTATGTGGAGGCACGAAAGGTTATGGTCTACTCTATATAATTTGTCATATTCTACACTACTTATAACTAGACTTATATATACGTATATAAAAACATAAAAAGCATGCATTCCAGGGACTAAAATATCCAGAAATCCTGCATGTCTTTTATGCTGCAAGTAGAAGAATACTTCAACTAGTGAGAATATTCATGTGTGTTTTATGAAATAAAACTTATCATTTATGTAAGAAAAAAAATTCTTGCAAAGTTCTAAAATGTTCTCACATTGCCAGTTCTGTTCCTATTGTAAAAGGGGGTGAGCGGGGAGAAAAAGAATGGGGAGAAGAGAGAGGGATGCAGAGAAGAGATAGTGATGGAGAGATGGGAGAGGGATGCTGCAGCTGGGGTAAACCAATTGTGATGTCGGCACACTTCGTGCATTTAAGCAACTGAATGACTGATTGTATGTGGCCATATCTTATTTTTAAAAGTTTTTTCTATGTACAGTACGTATTCATTTGTTTTTTATATACTTAAATTGTCATATGTGCACAGTATATGCAGTTACAAAATATCATACAAATTTTGCTAATACACAACTACAAGAAAAACAAAGCTGGATATAAATAATAAAAGTACTGTTGTTTTTATTATACAATACCAAATTTACCATATTCAAAACAGAATAAACAAATTCTGTGCTTCTCATGCATTCCTAAAAGTTCTGGTACACGATGTGCAAAAAAATGTTCATACTGTAAATTAAATATTTATGGCCACTCCAACTATCTATACAGCATCAAAGTACATATTTGCAAATGAATACTGAAACTTTTTTTTTATATAGGAACCTGTATTCATCAGAAAATCCTGTACCCCATAAGTAATGCACATTGCAAAATGTAAATTTCTGCTTAACTATCAGAAATTCTGTGTGTTCTATTTCTTGCTTAAGTTAAAGTTTATGATTATGGTATGCCAATGCAAAGATGATTTTAAACTATGATCTGTATTGAATTCACAACCGCATGAATTTTATACTTATCTAAAGATGATGGAAGAATTTGAGTATATTTTTCATTTCACAAGTTTTTTTTTTTCAACAATTCGGCCATCTCCCACCGAGGCAGGGTGACCCAAAAAGAAAGAAAATCCCCCAAAAGAAAATACTTTCATCATTCAACACTTCCATCTCACTCATACATAATCACTGTCTTTGCAGAGGCACTCAGATACAACAGTTTAGAAGTCCCTCCAAACTGCCAATATCCCAAACCCCTCCTTTAAAGTGCAGGCATTGTACTTCCCATTTCCAGGACTCAGTCCAGCTAACTGGTTTCCCTGAATCCCTTCACTAAATATTACCCTGCACACACACCAACAGCTAGTCAGGTCAAAAAAACCATTCCTCTACATTCACTCCTCTCTAACACCCTCACGCACGCTTGCTGGAAGTCCAAGCCCCTCGCCCACAAAACAACCTTTACCCCCCTCCATCCAACCTTTTCAAGGACGACCCCTACCCCACCTTCCTTCCCCTACAGATTTATATGCTCTCCAAGTCATTTTACTTTGATCCATTCTCTCTAAATGACAAAACCACCTCAACAACCCCTCTTCAGCCCTCTGACTAATACTTTTAGTAACTCCACACCTTCTCCTAATTTCCACACTCCAAATTCTCTGCATAATATTTACACCACACACTGCCCTTCGACAGGACATCTCCACTGCCTCCTCACTGCAGCATTACAACCCAAGCCTCACACCCATATAAGTGTTAGTACCACTATACTTTCACACATTCCCTTCTTTGCCTCCATGGATAACATTTTTTATCTCCACAGATACCTTTCTTTTGATTATAATAATAATAATTCACAGATACCTCAATACACCACTCACCTTTTTTCCTTTCATCAATTCTATGGTTAACCTCATCCTTCATAAACCCATTTGCTGACAAGTCAACTCCCAAATATCTGAAAACATTCACTTCTGCTATACTCCCTCTCTCCAATGTGATATCCAATTTTTCTTTATCTAAATCGTTTGATACCCTCATCACTTTACTCTTATCTAAGTTCACTTTCAACTTTCTATGTTTACACACACTCTCAAACTTGCCCACTAACCTTTGCAATTTTTCTTTAGAATCTCCCATAAGCACAGTATCATCAGCAAAAAGTAACTGTGTGCACTCCCATTTTGTACTTGATTCCCCATAATTTAATCCCACCCCTTTTCCCAACACCCTAGTATTTACTTCTTTTACAACCCCATCTATAAATATATTAAACAACCATGGTGACATTACACAAGTATTTAGTATAAAAAGTACTTATACATGGTATAAAAGTTCTTATACTGGTATATAAGTGACTTTCCATGCTTTGAGGCATGATAAACCTCTTTACAGGGTAGCAGAATACAACCTGTCTGATTACCTACTTTCTTACTAGTACAAGGACCTCCCAACCACATTCTTACTCTATTCACCTCCTTTCTATCATTTTTTTATCTTATAAGAATGTCCATCTTTTTCAGCCTTGTTTGACCTGGTATCCCAGACCAGTCTAAACCTAACATATCAGAAAGTAACCTCACTGGATGGCAAAGAGGCAAGCTGAGTGAGAAGCAGGAAGGAGACCCTTAAACTAATGAAATACAAGGTACAGCATTCAAATTTTTTTATATTTTACTTCCCTACATGGTTCATCAGGACCTAAACACACACACACACACACATATATATATTGCACATCTGCCAGACTCTGCTAAAGATTAATAGTATTCAAATGTCAGCAAAGCTTGCAAACTACAATGTAACATTATCTTGTTTAATCCTTTGAACTGTTTTACCAATTTATATGCAAGAAAATATTACATGTAAATATCTTTTGGGATAGCATAAAAAACAAGCAGGTTTACAAATATTAAAAATCAAATTGTTGCAGATTGTTACTAGACAGAACCAATAATGGAGCAATATACACTATGTAACACATGTCAATTATTAGTACTGTAACAGAGTTCAATATAGTGTATCACAAAACTAGGTGTTGATTAATTGTCTATTTATGGATATTTTTTCCTTGGATTGTCATACATGAAGTTTTAATGAAAATTTATTGAATCATTAATGAATTGCAGCACATAATTTCAGTAAGAAAATTTAACAGAATAATATCATGGTTAAAAAAAATAACATGCATTGCTTTTTACGTAAAAGAAATTATAACAATAAAAGGTAGATAAAAGAAATTTAATTTACACATTAAAGATGTACTGAATGAATAGCTTTAGAATAATATACAGTCCACCAAAGCATTACAATGTAAACTGAAAAAGCTTTGGAAAATTTATCGTTTTACGCTCTTGATATTAATTTAATACAAGTCGATGATTAGGTGGCTTCCCAAAAGTATAAGAATTAAGCTTTAAATTACTGGTTGAAAAATTGCAGTGACAAAATGATGATGTGTTCACTCAATGGCTTTTCCTTGCATCCTGGCCTTAAGCTAAGTTGCTTTTAAATCAGAGAGACGTAACTAAAGAGTAACAAGAAAATGGATACCATTAATAAAAAAGATGACTGTAAAACTTTGCAAGAGGAGGGTTATTTATAGTCCTGTACTAGTATATATAAATGAAAAAAGGGTGCATAAGCCTTGAAACTGTAATCTACATTATGTAAATGAAATCTATAACAGATAAGCCTGTATTTTTATTCATAAAGGAACCATTATAAAGCTATACTGACTCAATAACACACAAGAAACATGTCTCTTGGCTACAGCTCTTTAGCCTCAAAAGAAAATGACCAACAATTTTAACACAATGGTTGTCTCCCACTGAGGTAGGGTGACCTGAAAGAAAGAATACCCTCACCATCATTCATTCAATAGCTGTCTTGCCAGAAGTTCAGACATCACAATTCAAATGACTCTGAATGGCAACATCCCCACCCCCTCCTTCAGAGTGCAGACACACTGCAATTTATAAATGAAATTAACATGGGGAAACAATAATGTGAATTTTTGATGGATCCAAATGGCAAACTATTGACAATAGTGAAAAAAAGATAAACATTGCAAGACAAGCTTTTATTGGGACAATGTTTTGTTCTTGATAAAGCTCTACCTAAAGGAAAAAGTCTCAAAGTTGGTGCTGCAATGTGCATTTCCTTTGCATGAATTTTGATAATCATAATGTATTTGATACACTAAGATGGTGAATAGATAATAGGATTTGAGTTTATAAAGTTCATCCATATATTATCAACCCACTGCACAAAACATTACAGCTTAGATTCTTGTGGTCCCAGGGTAGATTGTTGGATGGTACAATACAAGTGCAGAATGACACTATGATCTTTAAGCAGATTTTCTAAACAAGTTATTACTAATATTGTCCCAAAAAATTTGCACTGAAGTCCCAGGAAATTCATTTTAGTTTGTGTCTTAAAGTAAACAGAATCTCTATGGCTAACACTATATACTTATGAACATATACATACTGTTCTACTTTCTGTAAAATGGTTGCTCAAATTAAATTGAACTATACATTTCTAAGAATGGCATGTTTATCATAAAAAAGTGTTATATTAAATGGGTAATATTAAATGCTAATTGGTCTCTGCATGTCATATGGATGATAGTTTTCATAAGTGCAGAAGAGAAAAATTCAACTGAGCCCTTTTGTCAGTTCATACCTCAATTTGTATCAAACTTCCAGAGTAACTTCTAATAGTTCCTAAAGATTTTTTTTATTAATGCCCTTTATTGATGGATCAATTATGGTAATACAATAGTACAGTATGTAAATAAGACACATTGCAGATTTTCATTTTATTGTGAAGTTTTGTCCACAAGGGACTTCAATTCATATAGAGAATAAAATGGGTATTTACAGGGGTTGGAGAGAGGTCCTCAGATAAAAAAAAAAAATGAAGTCGCATATGAGTAGTCAACTGAGTAAGTGAAGTTAGGTGATTGCAGTATCAGATCTTGAGAGAATAAGCTTTGCTTAAAGTGTAGAGATTGTGAATGATTTTGAGTTTCGATTAATTGTATTGAAAGGTTCCTTGATGCTGGTGAGGGGCTCTTAATCTAAAGAATTGGACCTATGCTCATAATTCCTTGAATTAAGCTGGACTGCCTTCCATTCCCCAGGCACTGTATGACCCCTATGAATTTAGCATTCCTCCCATGAATGTAATAATAATAATGTGGCTATTACTGTCGATTCTAGTTCTTAAACTATGGGAGACCCAGAGAAAAAAGTGCTGTGTGTAGAAAAAAAAAAATATGCGTATTCTAAACAATCTGTTGCAGCAGTCATACATCAAGTGATGTGACTGCTGCAAAAGAATGTTTAGCCATTCAACTGTCTTCCATAAATTTATGTCTTCAAATTTGATGCCAGCCAACATTTTATGCCTCAGCTTGAGTGCCCTACCACCTAGTCGGGCCTTAAAATTTTTTTTTTGTAGAATTAGGTGGATCCACATAGTGCATTGTGGGTAATAATGAATCAGAAGGACATGTCAACTACATGTTATATGCCACTCTGCATTAATGCAAGTTTTTATTTAGGCTTGTGGATATAGCACACACTTTTTTTTACAAGGGTCTTGAAAGCACACATAGTATGGGTACATAAAAAGTACACTGCAAAGTATGCATATTATTTTACCCAGTATAACCCAGGAAAGTTAAATAATGACTTATCCATGTTTCCAAGAATATCACACCCTGAATAAGTTGTAATATAAAATTTCTTTGTGTAATTAGTGTCTTGTGGGAGGGAAGGTTTAGACATACTATGGGTGCATAAAAAAATACATTACAATGTACCAGTATATTTTTGACCCAGGATAACACAAGTTAAATACTATGACTTCCAAGTTTCTAGGGGTATCACATGAATCAATTGTAATATAAGATTTCTTTGTGTACAGTGTTTAACAAAAGTACTCAGACAAACAATTGTACTTTTACCAATTTATATTTATTTTGTATGGGGATATGTCAGGCTTTGTATCTCCCCATGTTTTGAGTACTAAAATACCTTGAAAAACATTAATATGAAACTAATGTACATACTCATAGAAAACAAAAAAATAGCTGTATGTCCCTTGTAGGTTTAGCGCTTCTTTGATTATAATATAATATTGCATAAATGAATGAGAAAACATTAGTACCACTTTGAGCATTTTGCTGACGACTGAACATTTTTCACTGATTAACTCCATAAAATGTTTTTTCATGCAATTTTTCTTTTCTACATACAGAAATGGACTCTTTTTAAAAAGTCACAATTACCAAGGTTGGAACAATGCACAAGCATCCTGCACAGAGACAAACTTTTTGGCGATGTTTGTTTCGGTCTAAAATGCCAGGAGCAGCAGGACATAAACAACTGAGCCTAAGCCTAAGATGACAGCTGGTGGCAAATTTGAAGGCAGGAAAAAAAAAAATCAGGCATACAGCATACACATCCTGGTCCCTGGATGTATGGCATGCATTGTACAGGTTAAGAGTTAGAACTGGCAGCAATAGCTGCAACCCATATCATTAATTCAAACTCAAGATCACTGACAATCAAGGTGAGGCTTATTTTCCCAATATGTACCTGATAGTAATCGCCTAACCTCACTCGGGTGGCTACTTGCATGTGATTTCATTCTTTTACCTCAGGACCTAGAAATAGCCATTTCTTTTTCTGTATTAATATTGGTAGAATTACTGACAATATGTTAAAAGAACACAAATGCAACTAATGTGACATTTTATTGTGGCAACGTTTCGCTTGGACATTACGGTAACGGCTTGAAAAAGCTCCTGGAGAGCGAAATGTTGCCACAATAAAATGTCACATTAGTTGCATTTGTGTCCTTTTACTTAACATTTCTTTTTCTGTGTAAATTGATAGTCCCTGGTGGCTGAAACATCTTCACAATAAAATTCCATAACTTGCATTGTGCATCTTATTTACACCAATCAACTATACTTGAACTATTCTGATTAATGGGAAACTACTACTACTGTTACAATACTACACTGGCCAAATATCATCTTGTCAAAAAATTATGAAAGCAGACTTCGCAGTGATCCTAGGCCAAGTTAACTAAGTATAATTAACAAAAATTAAAATGCATTACATTATTAAATTCATACTGAGACACTAATAACATAACTGACTAGTAAAATATGATCACCATACAAAAACATGTATAACCTTAGACCACCACCATCATTTTTCTGTCCAATTGGTCAATGTGCATATTGGCATACGTATATTTAACAATGCAACTAACTTACTACCTAATGAATATTATAATCTCTACTTTCCAAGCGGTGATTCATGTAACAAATTGAAGTCAATCGGTGAGCAGTGGTTAGCCCCATGATGCTCTTAAGCTTTACTATGTTGGGCCCCTCAAGGGAGGTTCCTTGATTCTGGTAACATGGAGAGGCACCCAGCACCTCTTTCTCTCACTCTCTCTCTCTCTCTCTCTCTGCAACTTGTCAAGTTTCACCAACAGTTGAACATCTTTTGCTTAATTGTTCCATTTACCAAGGAACCTGTAGGATTCATTTTTTTTTTTAGCACCTGGGTACTCATGTTGCCTGTTTTTTTTGGAAAATCCTACACTTAGTACAGACACTGATTTTGTTTTCATTGAAACATATGTTATACCAACTCTAGCTTTCCTTGCTGATTCTTCATCTGTTGCACTAATTCACTTAGCCAATAATTGCTCTCAGCTCTTTGGTCTTTTGTGACCTATACAGGCTAAGTGTACTTTGACCATAATAATTGATGCTGGTGAGGGGCTCTTGATTCAAGGAATTGAACATGCCCTCCCCTTGGATAAAGCCTGATTGCCTCCCATTCCCCAGGTGCAGTATGACCCCTATGGGTTTAATGCTTCCCCTTAAATATAATATTTTACTATGTTGGAATATTGTTGAGCACTAAGGAGCATTAAACCTTATTGTATATACATTACAAATGCATATTATTTTATTACTGAATGAACTATATATACACTGATCCTATGGGAAATCTGTGAGAATAACCCATTCAACAGTATGAGAATAATAAATATTTTTGGTAAAGATATGAAACCCTCTAACCAAAGAGGGTCTTTAGCTAGATTAAAAATATTTGCATTAGTCTCATACTGTTGAACGAGTTATTTTTATAGATGCATTGTTAACAGAAGCCTAGAAGTATTGTATGGAATGCCTTGAGAAAGGGGCCTAATTTATTACAAAAAAATATATACAAATAGATTCTTCATCTTTTAAAAGAATATAAAATGTTTCTTACAGATAACAAATGGTAAATGGCAGATTAATGTGAAAATCATGAAATGCGGCAACTACCATGGTACCACAAAATAACAAATTTCCAGAAGTGTCAGTATTCTCATGTTATTATACAAGACAATACCACTGAAGTAGAACTGCAAAATAAATAAAATATGGGGACAAATAATACTGGAATTCTTTTAAGTCAAATGCTCATCTAAAGAAAATTTTAAGCTACAATATATCTGAGGATGATTAATATCTAAATGATAATGAAATATGATATATTGGTAAACCAATATGCATTCTCAAGTGGGCATTACATATACTGTAGTTTAAAAAAAAAAAAAAACTTGAAAATTTAATGTTGAAACACCCTCCAAAAATGGTTAAATGGGCAATGCTTTCCAGAATAGCTACAGGTCCATCATCAGGCCAGAATAAACAAATGGCAAAAATGGTTTTTACAAAACTTTCATGGTTTTCCACTTTTTTTTTTCCATTATATTTCTTTCTGGCTTGATAGATCAGGTAAGACATGTCTGTAACATTTGGGTAACTATTTTCAAAAAGTTTTGACTGTGCAACAGGCTTCTTGTGACTTAAATATTAGAGACAGCAGTAGTGGTGGAGAAGTAACTATGAGAAAAATCAATTTCTCATCCGTGTGGTAAAATAATTTGCAGGTGTTCAGTCCCTTAGCATTCACAAGTATTCAAGGCTGAGGACGCTGTATGACCCCTGTGGTTTAGCGCTTCTATTTGATTATAATAATAATCAAGGCTCCTGCTGTTTCCAATATTTGTCACTTCTGTATTTGACTGAAGAACCAAATCTTGCTAAACTGGGGTATCTTTGTTAAAACTCTTCACAACTGTTGAATGTTTCTTGCTCACCTACCTACTGGTATACATATATCATTTATTTACTGATACGTATGATGGATCCTTGGTGATTCTCACTACCTTTGCCAACCATTTTCCCATTTCTGGAGAGAGTTTTGGCATACTGTAGTTTGTCCTTACTAGACATAAAATCAAGGTACCAGAATAATACAGTATGTAGAGGAAAGCACTTCTGAGTGATGAAATGATCCTAAAACCATCTACCCACTGTATCAAACTTATAATCTATATGTTGAGGACCAGGGAAAAACAGTTACTACACCACTCACTTGAGCTATCTTAGGGTACATACCCACCTCTCAAAGGAGACTCCTTGATCCAAGGAATTGGACCTGTCTCCCCTTCCTTGGATCAAACATGATTGTCTCATTCCCCAGGCACTGAATGACCCCTTTGGGTTTAGTGCTTCCCCTGAATCTAGTAGTAACAAGGTACGTACTTACCCAATACTTGATAAGTCATCAACAAGGAGATGGCATTCATCTTAAGGTATTGCCTAGTACGTGAGAGATACACCATCAGCACAGAGATGGCACTCACCTTAAGATATGCAACTGGTACCTGAGAGAGATGCCATCACCAAAGAGATGGCATTCACCTTAAGGTATACATAGTACCTGGGATTTGAGAGTCACATTATCACCAAATAGATATTACTCATCTTAAAGTATGTATCCAGTACTTGAGAGTTTTGCCATCACCAAAGAAATGAAACTCATCTTAAAGTACTTTTGCCATCAGCAAAGAGATGGTACTTGTCTTTGTGCATTTAGCTTTCAACCAAAGCTTGATTAAAATTGAATATATTACTCACTTTACTGTCACTACATTCTGCTGTCAACCATTCATGTAAGGATGCTGGGCCCATCTAGGTCGACGTATCCTCGCCGTCAGTCTGTCACTTGATAGGGCACAGATGAATGACGCTTCCAAAGTAGAAATCCAACAAATATCCCTACGCAGGTTCCCAGGATGGCCATAGAGAAACCTAAACCTGCCATGCTGCCTGCAGTATAGCCAGCCTTCAGGTACCGCATAGACTTGTGCCTCATGTGAGGATGCAATGCCTCTGTTGTTGTCTCAAGTGAGCCACGCTTAATATTCACAAACTGAAAAACAGGAGAATGTATAGTAAATGCAGCTCTAACAAAGTGGGAGAGAGATCTTTTATGTATAAACATTGTGCTGTCATTACAGTACAGTGTATTGTACTATACAAAATGTGTTTTTCTTCCTCTAAAGTCATATTTAGCAAAACTATTACAGTGGACCCCCGGATTACGTACTGCTCCAAACTCGAACAATTATGTAAGTGTATTTTTGGGGGTCTAAAAGGACTAATCTAATTTACATTATTCCTTATGGGAACAAATTCGTTCGGTAACGGCACTTGAACAGCATTCTGGAACGAAATAATGACATAATCCGGGAGTCCACTGTATTTCCAAAAATTATGATATCATGGATATCATAAAAGAACTATAAATTGATTAGTTTATAGTGTATAAATAGTGAAGGAAGGAGTTACCGATATATAAGTGAGTCTTCGAAAGAATATTTTTTTTGTTTTATGCAGTACTAAGAGGACTTGAGCGAATGCCAAGTAGTGATACCATGTATTCTTGAACAAACAAGAGTAACAACATACAACGTGTGTAATCGTTAGACGAAACCTCTTAGTAAACTGTACATATCATTAAGAGAATAGAGATCTTCATATTTTCAAGTGATGCACAGATTATGTCTAGTATTTGCATCATATCAGTTGTGGTCCTTTTGAGCTTGAAATTAAATTGACAGGAATTTATCCCAAGAAAAAACTATTACCCCAACAAGAACAGTAATTATGGTAGAAAGAAACAAGTTCCCTATGGAAACAGGAAAAAAAAAAAAAAAGAAAGTGTTCTCAGTTGGGTAAAGTGGACTCCAAACCCAAACCTGAGCAGAGCCAGATGCCCACACGCTACCATTGACAATTATTATAATAATCATGACTAAGTGCTATACCCGAGTCAATAGCAATTATTATAATCATGACTAAGTGCAAGGTTTAGCGCTTCTTTTGATTATAATAATGACTAAGCGCTATACCCAAGGCAATGCCACGCTTATCCCCCCCAGTTGTAAAATTTAAGGTGATGAATGAATGGTGCCTGACAAATGAGCAGAGCAGGTAGAATACAAGGACATGTGAGAGAATGAGAAAAGTGTCACTGATACTCAGACAGCAAATGTCTACATATCACCAATAAGTGCAGAAATCAACAATGCATATTTTATAACCACTTTTATATCATTGGTTAGTGGTTCTGGAGGTTTATCTTCCTCATGGCATAATCTCAGACTGGGCCCCCTAGGTTGGAGAGTAAATATTGCAGGGCTAACCCTTTAACACTCATGTAGAACTATGTCACTGACCAGTGTTGCCTGCGTAGAACTGTTTTAAGCACAGCTCCCTCAAACATACTGTAAGTGGTGAATAGGTCTATGCAATGAGTGCACAGTTAAAAAAAAAATATTCTGCCCCATGCAGGGCATTATGAGAAATGCAAACCTCTTACCCTGTGTTTTTGTTTTAATATAAAGTGGTTTTTATGATTTTATTGGCTGTTTCTTGGCAACAATAGAATGGAAGAGATACTATTATTAAACAGAGGTGATTTTGGTCAGTTAATGTTTATGAAATGACTTCTCTCCAGAGTTTCTACCACTCTATCTCTCTCTCATATGTTTTTCTCCCATTACCATGCAAGGTATGAATGACAGAGGAACTGATTTGTTGTTTAACACCACCTGTCCATCTGTCTTAAATACAGTGGACCCCCGGTTAACGGCCGGCTCCAAACACTAACATTTATGTAAGTGTATTTTTTTAAGTGCTTTTGTAGGTGTATGTTTGGGGGTCCAAAAAGACTACTCTAATTTACATTATTCCTTAAGTTAATAAATTCGTTCGGTAACAGCACTTGAACAGCATTCTGGAACTAATTATGGCCGTTAACCGGGGGTCCACTGTATAGGGATTACATTTGCTGTCTTCCAGATTTCTGGTAACTGTCCTGTATCCATTGACTTATTGTAGATCAAAGCTGGACCCTCTTACAGAAGCCATGGTGACATTTTGTCAGGTCCCATTACTGCTGATGTACCCAGGTCCATCAAAAGTTTCTTTACCTCTTTTCCTTTTGTATGGATGGCATACAGTATCTGTCGGTGCCCCCTGTTCCTTAGTCTTGCCCCAGTACATTTGCATGCACTCTAAAGGATTAGTGGGAATGATGAGGTTGGACAGTCATTTGAATTGTGATGTCTTGCACTTCCAAGGGGTGTAGAGTAAAGGAGTGATTGTGACTGTATATTCTTTGGGTTATCCTACCTTCATGAAAAATGGCCAGTGGTAAAAAAATTAAAATAAAAGGTCGCTAACAAGACTATTGATACTTACAAGTTTCTTCTTGGGTGAAAGATCCAGTTTTACTGTCATATTATTCTTCTGGATGATGTTGTGTAGAATCTTGTAAGCATCAGCCATCATGAGTTGTGGACGGGGAGTCAACACAGGGCCAGTCACATCAGGTTTCTCAAGTAGCACAAACCAGGTATCAACTTCCCCTCTGGCCTGACGACTACTCAGCTGTTAAGAATGTCACACAATGTAATGATATTAAATGTTACTGGTCTTAAAAATAAAAGTCATCTACATTCAGTGTGAATGTGACAATGCAATTGGCGGTATTATGATTATTATTAAAGGTCTTTTCATGCACTATTCAATTTTGGATGTACTTTTTGAATCACATTAACAAAAAACCCTGTGATGACATAAAATACTGATGAGATGATTAACGTGAAATTTTGCTCTGTATTGCCCATTCAAGTTTAGCACCTTCTGTATTGTATAATAATAATTATAATAATAATAATACATTCTCTCTGCAAAGACAGTGATTATGTATGAGTGATGGTGAAAGTGTTGAATAATGATGAAAGTTTTTTCTTTCTTTTTGGGTTTTTCTTTCTTTTTAGGTCACCCTGCCTTGGTAGGAAATGGCCAATGTGTTAAAAAAAAAAAAAAAAACTCTTCTGTCCCCTTCACCCTTAGACAAGGGATCTTTGCATGCTCTTTGTCAATCCTTTGGTACCTTCCCTTCTTTCATGCATATATTATAACTGGTGGGATTTGGTTGTGCTACTAGTATGTTAAAAATCACCCAGTTCAAACACCATTTAACCCCTTCTCCTGTATATATTACTAAATGTACAAGGAGAAACTTTGTTTTTCCTTTTGGGCCACCCTGCCTCGGTGGGATACGGCTGGTGTGTTGAAAGATTAAAAAAATGAGACACCAACCATTTCAACACTATATCCTTACTTGCTTTTAGCATTTCTGTGGGATCACTGAAGGTATAATTCAGAGGGATGTGGAGTTGTTAAGGTGTTTTGGGCATGTAGAGAGGATGGAGAGAGAGAGACAGACTGATGAAAATGGTATATAAATCTGGGGTAGGAGTGGGAGTGGTTGTCATAGGAATGGTTAGAGGGAGGCACTACAAGAGGGTTAGGAGCCTGAGCATCTGGCAGGCTTGTGCGAGTATGTTAGCTAGAAGTGACAGGAGACGAGTGGTTTTTAATGGATATGCTGTTGCAGCGTGAGCAATGTAACTTTTATGAGGGAATTCAAGGAAAATCAGTTAGCTGGACTTGAGTCCTGGAGGTAGGAAGGGCAGTGCCTGATCTCTGGAAAAGTAAGGATGTTGCAATCAGAGGGTAATATGATTATGATGTCAGCACACTTCTGGAAAGACAGCACTTGAATGAACAATGGTGAATATGTTTTCTTCTTTGGGTCACCCTTTCTTGGCAGGAGATAGCCGAGTAAAAAAATATAAATAATGATAACATCAAATGAGGATGAAAACAGTGAAAATGAGGATAATTAAAAGAGTTAAATGATTAAATCTGAACTTCTTTTTTCAAGTATAAGGCAGAAGCTAGCAGACTTTCTGGATACATTTATTGTGGAAGATTAACTGATAGACAAGAACCTGAAGATTAAGAGAGAAATGGAGGATATGTTTCTTGTTACAAGGAACTCCAGTGACACCTTTAGCATGCAGCAGCCCAATCAAAACTTTTTTTTATATAAATCAGAGCCAACACAGACTCTACTAGTCACTACAGCTTTTCATCACAGTCATTGCAGTCACCACCACCACCAGTCACCAATACAGACATGACCTCCGAAGTTATCCTTGGATAATCCCACAAAGAAGTCACGATTATTTTTTCCCCCAACATCAGCATCATATAATTTTCATTAAATTGCTATACACATCAAGTTTAAGTACTGTACATGCAGCATACAACATGTATTCTACATTAGTGCTGTACATTAAAGTTTCACTTTAATGTATAGAACGCTATGATGCATAAAAATGTCATTAGTATTTGTAGTTTCTGCATTTGCTAGGAATGCATCCTCTGTAAATATGGAAGGATTACTAAGCCTAACACATTCAAAAATGTTAAAACTAAAATATGGTTTACTTACTCAAATGCAATTTACTTACAAAGAGATCAGTGATCCTCAGAGGTGAGACACCTGCAATGCCAGCCACACATCTTCTAATGGAGTTCTTAGCACCTTCCAAATTGTAGTGTATGAGCTCTGAGTAGGATACTTCTAGGGTAAATTTCAGGAAGAGACGGTTGATGCGGTTAAGGCAGGGAGAAATGTCAAACTGACGCCATGAAGGGTGACCATCTCTGTACTCATAGAAGAAAGTGTGAACCACAGATGTCCAAAGGCTTGGGTTATCCTGAGAGAAAAAAAAAAATCTTGATTATGCATAAGTATTGTGTACATATAATGAACAGGATTATAGAGGCTGATCAATCATGTATGAGGTGGTACATGATTTCTACAGGTTCAATGCTTCCCCTTGAATGTTAAATATATATACAGTGGACCCCTGAGTTACGAGCACCCCGGAAATCGTACAATTATGTAAGTATAATATTGTAAGTGCTTTTGTAAGTGTATTTTTGGGGGTCTGAAATGGACTAACCTACTTGACATTATTTCTTAAGGGAGTAAATTCGTTCGGTAATGGCACTTGAGCAGGCTTCTGGAATGAATTTTGCTCGTTACTCGGGGGTCCACTGTATGATGAATAAGAGGCAGAAATGTCTTGCTTGGAACAATGAGGAATGATATTTCTAAGAATGAGGAAAAAGTCAAAAGTGAATATGAAAGATGATGCAGTTATGTGGATGAAAGTGGGAAATGCAACAATGATTTTAAGATTAAAATGAAATGTTGAAAGAAGGCTATAGTAAAGTGTTGGATTGGCTGTTGCAGTTCAGATAAGATTTTATTATGATTTTTAATCTGGAAGGTTAGCCACCTAGGATAACTCAAAGTTTGTTCATTATCGAGGACTGTCGTTCTTATTTACACTGGGGTCCTTTAATTTCCTTTCCTAAGATGTGACCCACAGCAGTCAACTAACACCCAGGTACCTACTTAATGCTAAGTGAACAAAAACAGCAGGTGTAAGGAAGTATGTCTAATGTTTCACCCATACTGGAATTGATCCTGGTCCCTCAGTGTGTGAGCTGAGGATGCTATCATCTGAGCCACGAGTATCCACTGCAATGTGATGTATGTGCCCATCTAAAAATGATGGCTAGGGAGGCAATGGTGGTAAATAAACTTTCTTCTTTGTTCCACCATGCCCTGATGGAAAATGTATGATATTAAAGAAATAAATTCAGCATTAAAAAAACAACAGACATCTTGTAAACTTACATTATCAGCAATGTAGGAGGAGATGCCAATAGGCACTTGGCGAACCTTATTGAAGACTTCCACTTCTACAGTCCAGTTCTCATGGGAAAAGTAGATCTCCACAGTAGAATACTGGCCTTTCCTGATTCCTCGTTCCAACACCCACACATCACACAGAATTCCCCTCACTCGCCTCTGTAAATACGATGAGATACACTGAATTAGACTCGTCAAAGACATATTCATTAACTGTGTTGTACAGCACAGAACAAAAACTCGCTTATTGAAAGCTAACATTAAGAGTAAATTTCTGAAAAAATATGACACATCTCTATCCTTTTTAGTATATTTAATTTCACAACTCTTCATACACTTCTTTACCATGAAATTAATTTATAGAGATCAGGTTCCTCAAAGTGCTGGTCATGACTAGGCTGTAAGATGCTTATCACTGGGTAGCAGACAGGCAGGACCACCAGTGTCACTGAGCATTAAAATTTCAAATTAATTTGTCAGTTTTAATTGTTATACTATATTTAATTATACATTACTAGAATCACTCTTCTTAAATTAATAAAGTATGGCTTGAAATTAGCTAACCCATCCCAGGAAGGGTTGTAGGGAGGAGGTTAAGATGGTTTAGTGTTAGGAGTTTGAACATCCAACAGGCATGTGTGAGGAGGAAGATTATTTTTATGACTTATGCCCAGTAAATGCATATTTACCGACACATGAAAATTTCAGATATAAAAAAGTTACAAAATATAGTCTACAAACTATGTAAAAGTTGAGAAGACAGCAAGAAAATAGAAACTAACTGTGCCTTTATAAATAAATGCGTTGGGATCCATAAAGATGAGCTCAGAAGCATGACGGAGGCGAATGTGCTGGTTATCTGTTGGGGCAGCATCCAAGGCAGACACTGGGATGCCCTGGATGGTGCAGTTACTTGTCTTCTCATTGATCATATATTGTATACCTAAAGTACCACCAGCAGACAGCCAAAAAAATTGTTGTTAGATATTCTTATATGCCTAAATTAAAGTGTCATAATTATTTTTATAAGATTCATGTAGAAATACATAAATCTCTAAAGGTCAGTGTCCAGTGGGATAAAAAGTAATCAGGCTTGATCCAAGGAAGGGAAGCATGGCTTCTTATGGAAGGGTAAAGCATCATAAACAATGATCAACGTAAAATAAAAAAAACTACTTGGATAGAAATGCAGGCACAGAGGTCTGAATATTTTGGTTTTGGTCTGATGAAGTCTCTGACTTGAGGTAAAAATATACAGAGTTCTTTTACCTGTTTTGATTTTTTGTCTAAAGCTTTTTTTAATTTTTCATTTGTTTATATGTTAAGCTACAAGGAAGATTGTATATGTCCCTTGATACTAATGAAGAACTTGATCCAAAGAATTGAAACAATTCCCCTTTTCCTTGGATCACATCTGATTTCCTCCCATTCCCAGGCACTGTATGACCCTTGCAGATTTAACACTCTCCTGAGCATAACAAGATTAATTTCAATATCTCCAATCATTCTCTTCTTCCTAATTCTTAAGCAGAACAAAGCTACATCCAGCATTATCAACTGACCAGTCTTGAAGTCGTGGATAACTCTGTAAGTCTCAATAGCCATATCTGTGAGTCCTGGAATACTGAGGAGGAACATGCCATCAGCATGCAAATGTGGCAGGTAGGTGAATGATACCAGTTTCTCCTCTGACTCATAGTGCTGCGACTCATAGGCGATGGTTCCCAAATTCTGAAAGACAAAGACGATACTGTATGACAAAATATAAAAAATGAGTAGAATTAATTATTTTATGGAATGCATCACAAAAACTTAATTAAATTATATATCTTATGCTTTGGTGAAAAACTGATGCAAGCAGGAAAGTTAAGCAGATAAAAAATGAAGTTTAAAAGTAGTATGTACATACAGTGGACCCCCGAGTTACGAGCACCTCGGAAATCGTACAATTATGTAAGTGTAATATTGTAAGTGCTTTTGTAAGTGTATTTTTGGGGGTCTGAAATGGACTAACCTACTTGACATTATTCCTTAAGGGAGAAAATTTGTTCGGTAATGGCACTTGAGCAGCCTTCTGGAATGAATTATGCTCGTAACTCGGGGGTCCACTGTATCTTGAATGAGTATCTAAAGAGTATGTTTTTTGGTACATGGTGAATGTTTTCTTTGGATCACCCTAACTTGGGGGAAAATGGTTGATGTGGTAAATAAATATTATTGGGACATGGCACTAAATAAAATACATGAGATAAGGCCACTTACACTATCCCAGTGATACCTATTTATTATTTAGAACAGGGATGTATGACCTTTTTACTAAATATTAATTACTGAAAAAACTATGCAGTTTATTTTATAAACTTAGAAAAGATACTGGTTGTGCATCTTTTATTTAGAATATGGGAGGTTTCTTAATATGGTGTTATTCTTTTCACAAAAAGAAATGTGATATTCTCATAAGAAAATGCACAGAGCAGCTTTTTCTTTAATATAAGCATCATATTAATATAAACCTAAAGCCTTCATGCATTTTCAGTCATAGCAATAATGTTAGTACAGAATAACTGAAAAAAACGTAGAGTATTTACCTCTATAACAGTCTCCATTGTAAGTGAAAACTGATTAGCAAGCTTTGGGAGGAACTTCCTCACATAACCAGGACAGAAGACTCCAGGAGCTGTAGCTACCAGATCATATACTGAGTCGGTATCTAAAGCCCACGACTTGACCCGATATTGTAACCAAAATGGTCCGCCATGTAGCTTGAACACCCGACCTTATGAGGAAAGTTATCATCAGTGAGTGGCAAATTTTCACAAGAACACATTGGTAAATTGCTGCCTATTACTCTGTGATAAAACAATAAATTAAGTCACAATTTTAGCAAGCTTCACTACTTCTCTCTCATTGTGATATTTATAACTGTCTTGTTCTCTTTGAGATAAAAATTGGAAAACTTAAATGTTATGCATACCATGGGCCCCATGGCCATACTTACACACAACACTCAAATTATATTAGTTTTCTTGTCGATTGTATTCCCAAAGCATCAGCTCAGCATTTCCATATTACCTATGCTCTAGAGAAAAAGCACTGGGTTATTACAATATTTGTTCTCAACATTACCATGTTCCTAAAGTAAATTACCAATCTTTTGCTTTACCCATAAGACATACGTAATTAGCTTCACATCTACTGGTATACAATATTTTTTTTTTTTAGAATTAAATTGTTTTGGTCTTAGTTTAAGTAAATACTATGAGATTCCCATAAAACTGACCACTTCTTAGAAATAAGGTATTATTATTACACATTCTCAAGTACTTTAGTTATTTTTTTGTTATAGTATGTACATAAAAATAATTCTATAAACAAAATAAAACAAGCTTAATCTAAAAAAATTCAGTACAGCCTCTCCTCACTTAACGATGGAGTTCTGTTCCTATGACCACATCGGTAAACGAATTCATCGCTAAGTGAGGAACATACTATAATGGTAGTGAGTTTGTATCAACCATCTTTGATATTGTTTTAATGTCACCTTTGCACCATTTATAACATTTCTGGTATATTCTTAAATGCTTATACAGTAATGTACTGTATAGTATTGTAATAAACAGAATAGAGGAAATCTGCTCTAATATACATTATTTAGGTATGTATATTGATCAGAGAGCCCGTCGTAAGTCCAAGGCGTCAGTAAACGAGAGGCTGTATTACACGTTGCTTTTTAATAATGAACATTACTGTCTATATACATCAGTCATCCTTCCATATAATGGCAAGCAACTACACTTTTGCTCTTCCTTCTTACCAGCTCCTCTAACAGTGAAGGAGAGAGGTGTCAGTTGACCAACAGCAGTACGAGTATAGACCGCCTCTACAACCATGTCGTGATCTCCTGCATGCCACACAGCCACCTCCACTCCACCTGCACCACCAACTCTTTCCTGCTGGTAAACAAATTAGTGTGTGTTATCTGATGCTAAGCCTGTTGAAGAATTACCCACAGATGATCATTATATATTAGACAAATGATATTGCATGTTGCAGTGCTATATAGCAAATTGCATCCTAATGCATAAATAAAAAATAATTTTACTATCCAAGAGGTACATAAGAATTACACATTATGCATACTTATAATTATGCACAGTACATGTACCATATTTTGCAGGGTGAATTTTTCAAAGACTTTTTTTTTGGGGAAAAAAGCTTAACTTATATGCAGGAAAATACGGTATACTGTATTCTAATGTTGTAAAGTATGATTACCACTTAATGTAAGGATATAAAAATATGTATGATATCACTATGAGCCAGTCAAGGCAAACTTTAACTTATTATTCTAGTAACAGATCCCCAGTGAAAATGATAAACGTATTCGGCTGATAAGGAATAATCTGCAAATATACACTGGCATCTCACCTGAGTGGAACTTGCATTTTCAGTACGAAGATAATTGAGAAGAGTGCCCACAGCTACATATGGCCGACAGAAGTGGGAAGTGCAGAAACATCTTTGGGGTAGAACACTGTAACGAACACACTTCACACCTGCATCAGAAATGAAGGATCATACTAATGCTGGAACTTATAAATATTTAGCAATATTGTATTGTTATTAGCTAATCCTTGAGAAAGGTAGTTGATCTGTTACTCCCCAAGTATCCCATGTCAGCCACCATGCTACTTACCCTCTACTAAGTAGCCCTCTGCTGTCTGTGTATTGAACATGCACGACACATTAAGTTTTTCAGCTGTTATGGAGTGGGTTGCCTGCATATCACGCTCACGTTCCCATACAAGGAATGTTTCATTATTGTGAACATCAATCACCTCCAATGTTAAATCGTATTTCTGGAAACAGAAAATGGAGAGTGTAAATGAATTACTGTATGTTAAATACAAGCAACATAAAATTATGTACGTACTGTATTTAGATTAAAAAAATATGCACAGCTGAATTATTTACATTACATATTTATTAAAAAATAATTATCCAAACTGAAACCTAATAGAAAATAGCCTGCTTTACTGTTTTTCTTTTCATATTGCACAAAAGATGTAAAATGCAATACATAGTGTACCTGTAATATATTCCTCAGTGGCCCCTGTGGCCTGGTGGCTAAAGCTCTCGCTTCACACACGGAGGGCCCGAGTTTGATTCCCGGCGGGGTGGAAACATTTTGACGTGTTTCCTTAAACCTGTTGTCATGTTCACCTAGCAGCAAATAGGTACCTGGATGTTAGTTGACTGGTATGGATCGCATCCTGAGGGACAAGATTGAGGACCCCAATGGAAATAAGACAGACAGTCCTCAATGACGCACTGACTTTCTTGGGTTATCCTGGGTGGTTAACCCTCCGGGGTTAAAAATCCGAAGAAAATCTTATCTTACTGACATGAGAATAAGTCTCACACCTTACTGCTTATCATTCTCAGTCAGATTCACAAATCCACAACTTACATGTGGTATATGTGCTTCTATCCGCAAGAATGGCTCTTGGAACCATGATTCACAGGAACACATCACCTTGTATATGTATTACCTCTCAAGGGAGGTTCCTTGATGCTGGTGAGGGGTTCTTGATCTAGGGAATTGGATCTGTGCTCCCGTTCCCTGATTGAGCCTGAATGCATTCCAATATCCCCCCTACAGGCACTATAATCCCTATGGGTTTAGTACTCCCCCATAATCTAATCATAACCAAGTGCTAAACCTATAAGGGTCATACAGTTAGCATCTCCCCAAATCTCTCCCTATCTCCTCTATACTCCTCTCTTCCCCATGTGAATAAACACTTAGTATGACCCACTTTTTGCATCCCACCCTTATTTTAATCTAAATAATTCTTGAATTTACCATTTACAAACTTATTGTGGAATGTATCCCTTAAGGATGCTAAGAGAGAATAAGCGAGTTCTGTATTTCACTAAATTATAATTAAGATTAAGGACCCCAATGGAAATAAGACAGACAGTCCTCGATGACGCACTGACTTTCTTGGGTTATCCTGGGTGGCTAACCCTCCGGGGTTAAAAATCCGAAGAAATCTTATCTTATCTTAGGCCTGGTCACAGACCGGGCCGCGGGGGCGTTGACCTCCGGAACCCTCTCCAGGTATACGGCACACACTACCTCCTGGATCTCTGTCCAGCTATCTACTGTACTTCATAGCGCTGTATGACTCATATAAGATTTATATAAGATTTGGATCGCAACAATCATATAAAACTAAGTATCCCAAATGCCACTGCTCCATCAGCGAAAACTTAGTCACTTAAACTAGAACAATCCTAAATAAATTTAAAACTTACAGGTGGGAGCACTGGCACTGGGAAGGGTGGGAGTGTGGGTGGTGCAGATGGTGGCACTGGAGTGGGCAGTGGGCGGGATGGGTGTTGAGGTTTCTTAATCGTGGGCGTCGAGGTGACCGTTGGTGTGTCCTTGTTAGTGGAGCCATCATCAGGTTCACCTGCGTGATAACAACTGACTTTATGCCATGATTAGACACATCTAAGTGCAATGTGCAATATACTTTCATGGGGTGAGGGGTGCCATGATGCTAAGAAAGAGCTCTTGACTCAAGTAATTGGAGCTGCCCTTTAGGTGCCAGGTCATCACACAAGACCCGGGCCAGGGCACGTCCTGGGGAACCTACCTCTACCTCCCCTTTGATAAAACATGATTACCTCCCATTCCCAGACGCTATATAACCCTTAAGGATTTAGCACACGCCCACGACTATAATAAAAATAATTAGTGCAGGGAGTATAGTGAATAATTCAATTTGATAAAAGTAGACGACTGCTACTCCGCGGATTTCGGTCATTATAGTTAGAACTGTATAGTATTAAGTTGGTTACAGTTGATATTATTGTACTGTGCAAAACAAATGGTGAAAAAAAGTAACCTAACTCAACCCAAAATAACCTACCGTAACTTAATCTTACTCTGCCATCGGTAGATATGCGTTTTTTCTTTACATTCGAACAAGCGCATGATACTAACCAATGACTGGCTCAGACGTGCTACACAACTAAAATAAATTTACTATTCCCAAAATAACAATTTGCAGTAGTAATACAGTATTCCGTGGAGTACATAAAGTAGGTTTTATGTATTATAAAATGTAAACTAATGACCGAGTTTCTCTGAGCAGCAGTAGGTAATTATAGCCTTTAATTTGAAGGGTGGAAGTTCAATTATTTACAAGGGCCCTCAATTTTTTGGCAGGAACCATGGTTGTGTCCCCCACAACGACACTACCAGCTGCACCAATGATTGATGGACGCAAACATCTTAAATGTTTAGTTAGGGTTCTTGCAAAACTTCAAGTATTTACAATCTCTTATATACTAACTTGTGTATAAATTAATTTAAGTGTGCGAGTAATCGTCAGCAGCTCAGGAATTGCCCTAAAACTCTCTAAAGAAGTACACTCAAGCTGTAATGGTCTATGACGTATGACCAAGACCCATGTCAGGGCAACCTTTCCTGACGAATAAAACAACACGAGTTACTCACCTACACTAACGGTGGTAGTGAGCTGGTAGAGCCTGCGGACGTCACGGGGTGGGACCTTGCTGGACATGGGCGTTGGAGTGTGGGTGGTGGGTGTGTTGAGTAGGGGTGGGGGCGAAGCTGCTTCCTGGGGTATCTCATCCTCCTTCACTACCAAGCCCCCCACCGTGCACACCCACACCACTACAACCAACACACTAGCCCTCATAGCCTCAGCCAAGAGAAACAAAGTAATATGAGTCTCTTCGGTGAATTTATAAACAATATATGATCATATATAAACGTCACACACAAATAATCCGCACATAGGAGAGAGGAGCTTACGGCGACGTTTCGGTCCGACTTGGACCATTTAGTCACGCTGACTTTGTAAATGGTCCAAGTCGGACCGAAACGTCGCCTTAAGCTCCCCTCTCCTATGTGCGGGTTATTTGTGTATTGTTCCAGTCACTGTATTGTGCCTTTTTGTTATTTATATATAAACGTCATGCTATCACTAATACCATTCAGCGGCCACTTTATTAACTACACCGTTCTAGTACTGGGTATGGCCTTCCCTATGACTCCAGAACAGCCACATTCTAAACGTTTACGCCAAATTCTGACGCTATCATCTGCATGTCGCAGTAGAAATCGCGATTCGTCAGACCAGTCGACGTTTTTTTTCAATCTTCAGCTATCCAGTTTTGGTGAACCTATGCCCACTGTAACCTCAGTTTCCTGTTCTTAGCTGACAGGAGTGGAATCCAGTGTGGACTTCTGCTGCTATATCCCATCCATTTCAAGTTGTAACGCGTTTTTATTTGAGTTACTGTCGTCTTCTTGTCAACTTGAACCAGCCTGACCATTCTCCTCTGACCTCTCACACAAGGCGTTTTTCGCCCACAGAACTGCCGCTCACTGGGTGTTTTGTGTTTCTCACACCATTCTCTGGCACCAACAATTATTTCACGGTCAAAGTCACTTAGATCACATTTCTTTCCCATTCTGATGTTCGGTCTGAACAACAACTGAACTTCTTGACTTGGAAAGTACTTGAGGGCCTGGTCCCAAATCTGCACACTGCCATAACAACATACTGGAGTGAGAGATATGGGAGAAAGTGTAAAATAAACCCAGTGAGGAGCAGGGGTGCGGTGGGAACAATACGGGAGCACTGTATTAACATCCGGGGTCCCAGACTATTCAATATCTTACCAGAAGATATCCGAAACACGGCTGGAACCAGTGTAGAAGCCTTCAAGAGGAAACTGGACAAGTATCTTCATCGGGTGCCAGATCAACCAGGCTGTGATGGATATGTGGGGCAGCGGGCCTCCAGCAGCAACAGCCTGGTTGACCAGGCAAGCACCAGACGAGCCTGGCCCATGGCCGGGCTCAGAGAGTAGATAAACTCTCGAAACTCTTCAAAGGTATGTCTTCATGCTTTTATGCATTGAGGGGCTGCCACGTGATTGCCTGATTCAATATTTGATTATCGAGGTGTACCTAATAAAGTGGCCACTGAATGTATACATGGTACACAAAGATTAACATAATTCAGTCACCAAGTTTGGACACCAGGAAATTATAATACACAATGAGATACAAGGCATGCCTTACTTGAGAATATTTTTACAATAAGACTTTATTTGAAATATTTACCTGGAGGGTTAGTAACCCAGGCTAACCCAAGAAAATTAAGCAGCTGAATGCGGTGCTTGTGTCTCAGTTGATAACCGCTTCAGCTCACACAACGAGAGACAGAGAATCGCTCCCCGGCACAGGTGAAACGTTGAACAAATTTCCTTGCTACTGCCACTGTGTCCCCTAGGAGTACGTGGATACCCGAGTGTTAGTCGACTGTTGTGGGTTTCATCCTGGGAGGAAAAATATTTGATAAGTCGCACACTCAACCTCACTCCACAAAACAATTAAATAATTACTTATGAGTTGGGCTCAGGTCTCCAGCTATGACGTGCTACCACCTAATATCAGGGAGAATTTAGAAATAAGAATTAATGAGAAATATAATCTTGCCCAATTTATGTTAAAATTGCACTAGTGTGATACCTAATAATAGAGAGAGAGAGAGAGAGAGAGAGAGAGAGAGAGAGAGAGAGAGAGAGAGAGAGAGAGAGAGAGAGAGAGAGAGAGAGAGAGAGAGAGAGAGAAATGAATCCCCATTATGTATAAAAAGCGCTGCTGCTGCTGCTAAACAACAAAAGCACAATAATTCTGTTGCTTCGTCTGCTGCAGAGGTAACAACAGAGACAGGCAACAAATGTGCTACTGGCTGCTCCTCCACTAAACACACTGACTCATCCACAGTTTCCATTGGGAAATTTCATGACCTAACATTTGAAAGCCACATGAGTGAGGTCAGGGGATGAGCCAACTCGACCAGGTCTGATTTTCCCAGCTGTCATACGAGGCTGACGTCTTTCAAGAAGGATATTTTATTGGTGTTCTTGCCTTTTAATATAGATGTAATTTCCTCATACAGGTGTATCTCGTTTGGGCAGACCCAAAAACATTTATCTGATTTAATATAAAAAGTGGTCGCTTGTTTAAAGTTCCTGCATGACCTATGGGACCAGTTACCAGAGATTGCATGCAATCCAGGCATGACTTCGTCTGTTACCCTTTCTGCAGACTACACAGATTTTCATGGTAGTCATTTAGAACACTACAACTCTCCTAACTAGCTAGTCTATAACTACTAAAAGTATTTAGTTGTTAGTGTTTAACAGTTTCTTTAACAGCTCTTCTGGGTAGGCTGGCTAGGATAGGCATTTACCTTGAGTTTACCTGGAGAGAATTCCAGGGGTCAACGCCCCTGCGGCCCGGTCTGTGACCAGGCCTCATGTTGGATCAGAGCCTGATCAACCAGGCTGTTACTGCTGGCTGCACGCAGTCCAACGTACGAACCACAGCCTGGCTGGTCAGGTACCGACTTTAGGTGCCTGTCCAGTGCCTGCTTGAAGACAGCCAGGGGTTTGTTGGTAATCCCCCTGATGTATGCTGGGAGGCAGCTGAACAATCTTGGGCCCCTGACACTTATTGTGTTGTCCCTCAACGTGCTAGTGGCACCCCTGCTTTTCATTGGGGGGATGAAAAGCAGGGGTGCCACTAGCGCATTGCATTTTTTTTAATGAAAACTTGGATTCATGAGTGAATATCTTGAACAATACTGAATTTCCTGTCACAAACTAGGGATGCCAAGCCCATGATGATTCTCTTCAAATTGCTTGTTCTCTCTAGGCTGGAATACTGCTGTACACTAACTGCCCTCTTCAAGGCAGGCGAAATTGCTGACCTGGAGAGTGTACAAAGAACTTTCACGGCACACATAAGTACGATAAAGCACCTAAATTACTGGGAACGGTTGAAGGTCCTTGATTTGTATTCTCTGAACGCAGGCGAGAGATAAATGATAATATACACTTGGAAAATCCTAGAGGGATTAGTACCGAACTTGCACACGAAAATCACTCCCTATGAAAGCAAAAGGCTCGGCAGGAGATGTAACATTCCCCCAGTGAAAAACAGGGGGGCCACGAGTACACTGAGACAACACAATAAGTGTCCGGGGTCCAAGACTGTTCAACTGCCTCCCAGCATACATAAGGGGGATTACCAATAGACCCCTGGCTGTCTTCAAGAAGGCACTGGACAGACACCTAAAGTCAGTACCTGACCAGCCGGGCTGAGGTTCGTACGTCAGTTTGCGTGCGGCCAGCAGTAACAGCCTAGTTGATCAGACTGTGATCCACCACGAGGCCTGGTCTCAGACCGAGCCTCGGGGGCGTTGACCCCCGAAACCCTCTCCAGGTATACTCAATAATATTTTTTTTTACACCAACTGCAATCACTTCTGGAGTGGAATCACAGTCAATGGCCTCCACTCCAATACAACAGATATTAGTGCCAGGAAAAAAAGACCCCCCCCCATACCACCAATACCAACAATCCAACAACATTCATCTTTGCAAATATTCAGGGTCTAAAGCCAGCAACAAACAACAAAATACCTTACATCCGTGGACTCCTTACAGAGTCAAATGCTATGTTTGCGGCTTTCACAGAGACCCACATAAGGGATCACTTGGACAATGAAATATGGATCCCTGGCTACAACCTATACAGATGTGACAGAGTGAACAGGCAAAAAAGAGGGGGTTGGCCTGTATATCACAGAGTCACATATATGTTCAGAACTACTAAATGCCTCAAATGATGTAGTTGAAGTATTAGCAATAAAGATCGAGAATCAAAACCTGGTCATCGTGGTTGTATACAAGCCTCCGGATGCAACGTCCCAACAATTCCAGGAACAGCTTCTGAAAATTGACCAGTCTGGAAAATCTTCCAGCTTCTGCCCCCAACATCTTGCTCCTGGGGGATTTCAACCTAAGTAACCTAAAATGGAGGAGCATTGGAAACAATGTGGTAGCAGAGATAACACCAGGAGGCAGCTCAGATGAAAACTCGCACACACATGAACTTTTAAATCTCTGCACCAAATTCACCTTAAACCAGCAAATAGTAGAGCCTACAAGATTAGAGAATACGCTGGACCTCATCGTCACCAGCAATGATGATCTGATACGAAATGTCATCATATCAAAAACAATATACTCAGATCACAACATAATAGAGGTCCAGACATGCATGCGGGGAGCCCAAGATCAACAAAATGTGATCAGCCGCGAGGGAGCCTTCTCCAAATTCAACTTCAATAACAAAAACATAAGATGGGACCAAGTAAACCAAGTCCTAAATGATATAAACTGGGAAGATTGCCTAAGCATCACGGATCCCAACCTATGTCTAGAACAAATTAACTCTGTGGCACCTGAGGTTTGCTCAAGGCAAATTCCCTTAAGAAAAAGGAGGAAAAGATGCAAACTAGAAAGAGAGAGGCGCTCCCTATACAGGCGAAGGCAAAGAATAACGGAGCGGCTACAAGATGCCAATATATCTGAAATACGAAGGGAGACACTAGTCAGAGAAATAGCAAACATCGAATTAAAACTAAAGGAATCTTACAGGAATCAAGAAACGCGGGAAGAACTAAAAGCCATAAACGAAATTGAAAGAAACCCAAAGTATTTCTTTTCTTATGCAAAGTCAAAGTCGAGAACAGCAACCAGTATTGGGCCCCTACTTAAACGGGATGGGTCCTACACAGATGACAGCAAGGAAATGAGTGAGTTACTTAAGTCCCAGTATGACTCAGTTTTTAGCGAGCCGCTAACCAGACTGAAAATCGAAGACCTAAATGAATTTTTTATGAGAGTGCCACAGAACTTGACAGACGCATGCCTAACTGACATCACCCTGACGCCAAATGACTTCGAAAAGGCAATAAATGACATGCCCATGCACTCCGCTCCAGGCCCAGACTCATGGAACTCTGTGTTCATCAAGAACTGCAAGAAGCCCCTATCACGTGCTTTTAACATCCTATGGAGAGGGAGCATGGACACTGGGGTCGTCCCGCAGTTACTAAAAACAACAGACATAGCCCCACTCCACAAAGGGGGCAGTAAAGCAATAGCAAAGAAGTACAGACCAATAGCGATAACGTCCCATATCATAAAAATCTTTGAAAGGGTTCTAAGAAGCAAGATCGCCACTCATCTAGATACCCATCAATTACACAACCCAGGGCAGCACGGGTTTAGAGCAGGTCGCTCCTGTCTGTCCCAACTACTGGACCACTACGACCAGGTTCTAGATGCTCTAGAAGACAAACAGAATGCAGATGTTATATACACAGACTTTGCAAAAGCCTTTGACAAGTGTGACCATGGTGTAATAGCACACAAAATGCGTGATAAAGGAATAACAGGAAAAGTTGGTAGATGGATCTATAATTTCCTAACAAGTAGAACACAAAGAGTAGTAGTCAACAGAGTAAAGTCTGAGGCAGCTAATGTGAAAAGCTCTGTTCCACAAGGCACAGTACTCGCTCCCATCCTGTTCCTCATCCTCATATCGGACATAGACAGGGATATAAGCCACAGTGCCGTGTCTTCCTTTGCAGATGACACCCGAATCTGTATGACAGTGTCCACCGTTGAAGACACTGCAAGACTTCAAGCAGACATAAACCAAATCTTTAAATGGGCTGCAGAAAACAATATGAAGTTCAATGATGAGAAATTTAAATTACTCAGATACGGAAAACGTGAGGAAATTAAAATCTCATCGGAGTACAAAACTAATTCCAACCACACAATAGAGCGAAAAACTAATGTCAAAGACCTGGGAGTGACCATGTCAGAGGATCTCATCTTCAAGGACCATAACACCGTAGCAATCGCATCTGCTAGAAAAATGACAGGATGGATAATGAGAACCTTCAAAACCAGGGATGCAAAGCCCATGTTGACACTTTACAAATCGCTTGTTCTATCTAGGCTGGAATATTGCTGCACACTAACTGCACCTTACAAGGCAGGTGAAATTGCTGACCTTGAAAATGTTCAGAGAACCTTCACGGCACGCATAACTGCGATAAACCACCTCAATTACTGGGAACGCTTGAAGTTTCTAAACCTGTACTCCCTAGAACGCAGGCGGGAGAGATACATTGTTATATACACGTGGAAAATTCTCGAGGGATTAGTACCAAACTTGCACACGAGAGTCACTCCCTACGAAAGCAAAAGACTCGGCAGGTGATGTAACATCCCCCCAATGAAAAGCAGGGGTGCCACTAGCACGTTGAGGGACAACACAATAAGTGTCAGGGGCCCAAGATTGTTCAACTGCCTCCCAGCATACATAAAGGGGATTACCAACAAACCCCTGGCTGTCTTCAAGCAGGCACTGGACAGGCACCTAAAGTCGGTACCTGACCAGCCAGGCTGTGGTTCGTACGTTGGACTGCGTGGGGCCAGCAGTAACAGCCTGGTTGATCAGGCTCTGGTCCAACATGAGGCCTGGTCACAGACCGGGCCGCGGGGGCGTTGACCCCTGGAATTCTCTCCAGGTAAACTCCAGGTAAATCAATTTTACAGGCTAAAAACAGTTATTCTACCTCAGTTCATGTCATCGTCCAGCTCTATCTATGGTATACTGCTACCCCTAGGAATGCGACCCACAACAGTTGACTAACACTCAGGTACCTACTTACTGCTAGGTGAACAGGGGCAACAGGTGTAAAGAAACATGGCCAACGTTTCCTCCCTTACCGGGGATCGAATCACGGAAACTCAATGTATGAGCTGAGTGCGCTGAAACTCTTCGTGGAGCCTAAGGGATATTTTGGGTGTCAATTTGTAATTTGGTTATGTTGGTAGCTAGAAAGATTGGGTAATGATCAGTTGCGTTATCAGCGATTATGCCAGCTTTTAGAGGAACTTTTTTTTATATTTTATTAATCAAAACTGTGAGAATGCAAAAGTAACATGACGGTACTACAACCAGTACCTCATAAATGCAAAACACTAAATTATCGTAACTTAAGACCAATGAAAAGACATAAAACTAAGGATGCCCTCAAACTAAACAGAAAAGAAAACAACCTAAATATGTAAGTGCCGTGATGCGGAAACTTACCCTACAGAAATATGAACACATTGGACTATATGTACAGAGACATTGAAAACAGCTACCTACATAATAACTCAAACAATACAATACTTGTGGCATAGGTAGATCAACAGTACAATATAACATTGTTCATTTTTATACATATAATTATATGGCTTGGTGGCTAAAGCTCTCGCTTCACACGGCGAGGGCCTGGGTTCGATTCCCAGTCAGGGCAGAAATATTGGGCGTGTTTCTTTACACCTGTTGTCTATGTTCCCCATCAGTAAAATGGGTACCTGGGTGTTAGTCGACTGGTGTGAGTCGCATCCTGGGACACTGACCTAATCTGCCCGAAATGCTCAGCATAACAAGGGACTTTCTATATAGTAATATGTCATTGATGTCAGCTAGGCCTGTATACCATGTACATGTACTTGTAGTAAATAAATATATTATTATTATTATTATTTTAGAGGAACTGTACGTTTGTCTAAATGTGGTCAAGAGAATATGCAGATGTCCCAGTAATTCAAATGAATTTAGTTAATGAGGACAACAGTAGGCAATTATACATGTGGTTTAGGAAGCTAGATATTTGTGGGTCTTCCGTCTAGATGAGAAATAATGTTGAAAGTGTCCAGCAATTATTAAGTGATGCTTGTTGAGTTATTTATGATTAGGTCTCTAACTTTCTTGTCATATAGACTGGACGCGATGACTCCATTAAATGGATCTCTAAGTTCTCCTGATATCACCCATATAAACGTCTTCCTGTGGGAGCCTGTAAAGAATTGTTTTCCAGATAACAGTAGCTGACAGTAAAGGAATATTTGACGATATCCTCATTGCCCTAATGACGTCTCCCGGCCCAAACTGACATGTTTCAGTACTATGATATTCCAACCTGTATGATGGAATATGACGGAAATATAGCAGCCATTTGTTCCCACTATGCAACTATTATATAGGATAGGGTAGCAGCACATTGCTGATATATACAGTTAAGACTATTATAGCCCCTTCCACTAATGGCCAGCGTACTACTAAACAATTACTCTTTCATACACTTAAGAAATTTTAACCTAGAATAATCTAATAAAGCCTTATAATGTTTATTTCCACTAGGGTCTTTATGCTGTGATCCGCAAGTCGTCTAACACTTGAGCACCTATTTACTATTGAGTAATCAGGGGCAGCAGTCTGCATATGAACATTTCTTCATACATATAAATATAAATAATACTTATCACAAGGACCCCAATGGAAATAAGTCACTTCGTTTGACTTTCTTGGGTTATCCTGGGTAATCTACACATATGCTGCTATGTATGATCATCTATGTAACTGTAGTTATGTGTACTGTACCTAAATAAACTTGTTTAATCTGCTGCCAACAGATGTATGGTGTTCATAGATCATGTCTTGTCCAGAATCCTAACACTGCTGCCTCTATTCACCTATCGGTAAATAGGTATATGGGTTAATATTAATGGACTGGTTGTAGCATGAACCTAGTAAATGACACCAATGAAAATAAGTCAGGGTGGCTGTCTTTGTTGAATTATCTTGGGCTAGACACGGTGCTAAGATACGCTGGCAGACGACAAGATATTTTCTACTTCTAATAAACGCCTGGCAGAGCAATTGCTTATTTATCCAATCACACCCTGTTACGAACCCCAATCCACAATATCTCCTTCCTTGGATCAAACCTGTTCACTAGTTCCCAGGCACTGTATGACTCCGACGGATTTAGAGCGTCCTCTTGAATATATCTTGAGTTGAACGTAGAATTGGACGGGTTCACTTGGGGTGCCAATTGTCAGGCCAGTGTCAGGCTCTCCATTTTCTACTGTTCAGCTGACATACACATTATTATATCACCAACATGTTCGCCGCTAATTAACGAGTCATTAAATGGGGTAAACAAGGGAAAAACCTTTCTCCAGTGCTTAACAAAGCGAGGGTTTCCACCATAGGCGAAACATATAATAAAGTTAGATCTTGACTAGTGTCTGCATTACCACTTGTTGTAAGCACCAGTGTCTAGCAGCTTGTGATAATTACTAATTTACATGGAATGTCTCATGATTCAGTACAAATTTGAGAGGGTAAATTCGTGAATACAAACTTAGCGCATCTGTCATTATTATGGATTTTTATTATCATATCAAAGACAATAAACTAGTAAAAACTAACACATTTGCAATGCTAAATGTACTCTTAACAAGACAAAACTCAGCCTACATCACAGCACACATAAGCCTATATATAATACAGCAACAACCTAGAACTCTGATATCGATTGAGACTGACAATCCAGACATCTACAACAATTCTGCCAATTATTTCATCACGGGTGAGCTCACGACACACACAAACCAACTAGACAATTACCTTACAATTGTGGCTTTTCGTCCACACCTGGCAATGTTCCCCTGGAAGCGATATTAGCTGAGTAAATACGAGAGAAGTGGGAGAAGTGTGTATGGCAGCGTAGTCGGCGCTGGCAGCCTCCTCCTCAGCGCCATCTCCAGGCCTTACCACACACTTCCATTATTATTATTATTATTATGTGGGAGCGTTAAACCCATAGGAATTATACAGTGCCTGTGGGGGGAGGGGTGTTGGAAGACATTCAGGCTTAATTCAGGGAATTGGAACACAGATCCAATTCCCTAGATCAAGAGCCCCTCACCAGCGTCAAGGAACCTCTCTTAAGGGGCATACTTCCTCCAACATTAAACAGATTAAACTACAGTTCAGAACTGATTTTCACATGATACATTGTCTGTACAAAAATTGGTGACACTTGATGCTTCATGTAGAAAGCCCATGGTTATGGCACTTCCATAAAGGTGGTATCCCGGTATACCACAAGCCCAGCCTCCTCTACCTCAGTGCATGCAGGGAGGGTGGTCACAAAATTCCAGTGCGGCTAATATATATATATATATATATATATATATATATATATATATATATATATATATATATATATATATATATAAATATGTATACCTGTATGTGGTTGCAGGGCTCGATTCACAGCTCCTGGTTCTGGTGTTTGTGTGTATATATGCATTTATTTATGTATTTACATACGTAATTTTTTATGCGTATGAGCATACAGATATATACTCATGCATATATATGCATGTGTATGTGTACACGTACTTCTACACACGTGTATATATATATATATATATATATATATATATATATATATATATATATATGTCGTGCCGATTAGGTAAAACTTGCGATTTTGGCTTAAATAGCAACGCTCACCTTGCCATATAGGACAAGTGAAAATTTGTGTATGCAATAATTTCGCCAAAATCGTTCTGCACATAACGAAAAAAATATATTTCATTGTGTTTGTTTATTATTAAATTAATGTTAACGTATCTAAAATATATTTAGTTGGGTTAGGCTAAATTAAATTGCGTTTGTTGTAATAAGGTTAGGTAGGTTTTCAAAGTTTCTCTTGGTACAAAATTATAAATTCTTACATTAACATAAATGAAAAAAATATATCTTTAAACGTATAAGAGAAAATTTTAGAAAGGACTTAATTTTAGATGAGTTCTTGCTAATTGACCAGTTTTACCTAATCGGCACGACTATATATAGATATATATATATATATATATATATATATATATATATATATATATATATATATATATATATATATATATATATATATATATATATATATGAGAATTTATGCACATACTTACCTATTTGGGGTTGGGGGGTCGATTCACAGCTTCTGGCCCCATCTCTTCACTGGTCGCTACTAGATCCAGTCTTCCTGCTCCATGAGCATTATAGTATCTCTTCTTAAAGTTATGTATGGATCCTGCCTGTACTACATCACTCTTCACATTGTTCCACTTCCTGACAACTCTGACTGTAGAAATACTTCCTAACATCCCTGTGATTCATCTGAGTTTTTGACTCCAGTTGTGACCTCTTGGTGTTGTGTCCCATCTTTGAAACATTCCCAATGCTTGAAGTAATCTACCACCTATTCCATGCACGTACCATATGGCTTCACTATCCACCTTATCATATGCCTTCTTCTAAATCCACATTATTATTATTATAATAAAAAAGAAGCGCTAAACCACAGGGGTCATACAGCTCTTCTTACTGATATGCTTCAATGTAAACACATTTTTCTTCTTTTGTTTTTCTTCCTTCCTCCTCTTCCTACTTTCTGCACCTTCTCCTAATATAATTATTATATTAAAATAAGCACTAAACCCTTGCAGGTCATAGTGACAATGCCAAGGGGGAAGGGAACAAGGGGGCTTTAGCCCCCCATAATCATCAGCCCTCTTGGAGTGTGCAACGACTGATGTATTTCAGTCACTGCAAAATCCATTATTATAATAATAATGGGGAAGCACTAAACCCCTAGGATTATACAGCACATGTAGGGGAGATGAAAGGTATTCAGGTAACTGGGGCACAGATACTGCAAAATCCAAGGAAGGTATCTGTATTCAGTAATCTCAGTCCCTCGTGTCTCAATGCACTCAACTGAAATAGTGCAGTGTGCAGCACAAGTTGATAATGCACTTAAATATTAGTGTTGAAGATTTAAATGGAATCAGAAGAGGCATCCATAAGTCATTATATGGAAACTAATATCCAAATTTCTTAAATACAAATTGTACAGAATCCAGCAAATCAAAAATATGAGAATGACCTATATAACATTGTCCATAGGGCACCCATGCATGCAAATAGTCTCATGAATCTTGCCCAAGATAAACGACACAAGCCATGAAATTTTGAAGTCAGTCGAATATGGCGTTCTTGATTTGTGATAAAGCAAATGAAAATGTTGCTGACAGTATTCCAAAAAATAGGAGTCTCCTTTCATTTAACATTATTATTATAATAAGGGGAAATGCTAAACCCATAGGATTATACAGCACCTGTGGAGGGTATTCAGGCTTAATTCAGGGAACTCGAGCACAGATCCAATTCCCTAGATCAAGAGCCCCTCACCGGCACCAAGGAACCTTTCTTGAGGGGTTCATTTAACATACAAAGCTATGAAAGCCAATTTTTTTTTTTATGTGTTTTTCCCATTTACATTCTACCTGTAAATGTTTTACATGATGGTAGGATTGCAGGTGTCTTTTTATCCCATAAACATGCAAGATTTCAGGTATGTCTTGCTACTTCTACTTACACTTAGGTCACACTACACATGTATGTACAACCATATAGTATATACACACCCCTCTGGGTTTTCTTCTATTTTCTTACTAGTTCTTGTTTATTTCCTCTTATCTCCATGGGGAAGTGGAACAGAATTCTTCTGTAAGCCATGCGTGTTGTAAGAGGCGACTAAAATGCCGGGAGCAAGGGGATAGTAACCCCTTCTCCTGTATAAATTACTAAATTTCAAAAGAGAAACTTTCGTTTTTCTTTTTGGGCCACCCTGCCTTGGTGGGATATGGCTGGTTTGTTGAAAGAAGAAAAAAGACATATACGTACAGTGGTCCCTCGGTTTTCGTTCACCTCCAAACTTGAACAATTATGTAAGTGTATTTTTGTAAGAGCTTTTGTAAGTGTATTTTTGGGGGTCTGAAATGACTAATCTAATTTACATATGTCCTTATGGGAACAAATTCGTTCGGTAACGGCACTTGAACAGCATTCTGGAAAGAATTTTCAACGAAAACTGAGGGTCCACTGTAGTTATATATATATACACACACACCACACTGGGTTTTCTTCTATTTTCTTACTAGTTCTTGTTTATTTCCTCTCATCTCCATGGGGAAGTGGAACCCAGTTCTTCCTCCGTAAGCCATGTGTTATAAGAGGCGACTAAAATGCTGGAAGAAAGGGGCTAATAACCCCTTCTGTATACGTTACTAAATTTAAAAAGAGGAACTTTTCTTTTTCTTTTTAGGTCACCCTGCCTTGGTGGGATACGGCCTGTTTGTTAAAAAAAAAAAATACTTTCTATTTAAAATTCTCTACAATCTTATAAGAAAATATATTGTGATTTGATAAAATTAGCAAAATAAGGCAAACTGGCACCTACGCAGCTCAAAATTAATACAAAATTCTTCTTAAGATACACCACTGTTTATGGTTTGAAGCTTATCAGAAGAGGCATTCACTAGCTATTACATGGGAAACAATTTACCTAATAAAACTGGCAAATTGAAATTTACACAGCTCAGAGTGAGTGACAAGCTATGTTTTAACAAAGCCCACCAATGGTAAAAGTCTGAAGCTGATAAAAAAAAAAAAAAACATTCTTAAGTAATTGATCTGATTCCAAAGATTCCAAGTTTTTTAACCATTTCAGTAAAATTTCATATTTACACATATTCAAACTAGTCTTATGGGTTATCAACCTGATTTTAGAATGCAAAGTCAGTAATATTATAAAGCCACTTAGAAAAAGCATTCGTTAGTTATTGAATAAACAATGAATATCACTATTTGTTCAATGAAACTGGCAAATTGGTATTTATGTCATTCAATGGTAGTGCGAGTCTTTTCAAGAAACCACATCAGTGGTGTCAATTTCAAGCTAATCAGATGAGTAATTTTCCAGTTATAGTACAGATTCAAATTATTCCAAGTTTTACTATTTTACTAGAACTAACTAGAAACACCTATTAAGCATCCAGAAGTTGGTCCCTTAGCCAATTTTACATTTTCAACTATTTCTCATTCACAAACAAGGGTTCAGGATGAAAAACCATAGATATTTCAGCCACTGGACCAACCTTTTCCCTGTTCATTGATTGCATCGCCAGGCCTTTCCTATATAACACTTGCCCTCCATTTTGAATCCATCATCATACAAAAAATCAATGGTTTAGGCAGTCCCATTAATTAAAGCTGAGCCAATAATAAACCATCTAAAACAAATGGGGGAGGAAAATTGCCTAAAATTGACCATTTCTCTCCATTTCGATACCTATTTCAGGCCACAATCTTCAACCAATCCATTTCACAGCATGTTTCCAGGCCTACAGCATCTAGTGGCCCCACTTAAACATTATTATTATAATCAAATAGAAGCGCTAAACCACAGGGGTTATACAGCGCTGCAGGTTATTGTAGGATGCAGGGAGAGTGGGTTGTAAGAGGGAGATGGACGATTAGTAGGGTATGGAGTGCAAGATGACGGTGGATAGTGCAGGGGAGGAGGGTAGCAAGAGATCGAGGTAGAAGGGACTGAGGGAGGTGCTAGAGGTATAATCTTCAGAGTTTGTGTAGTAAGTCAGTTTCTGTCAAAAAGTCAATGAGAGAGTCAGGATTAAAGGAGGGGCCATCTGCAAGAAGGGAAGGTAAAGAAAGGGCAGAGCGAAGACGTCGTTGGAGGTAAATTCTGCGTGCTCGTTGATAGAGTGGGCAGTCCAACAGGATATGTCGAACAGACACTGGAACCTGACAATGCTCACAGAGAGGGCAGGAGCCTCTCCATGAGATACCCGTGAGTAAGACGGTGGCCGATGCGAAGACGGAGAGTGTAGTCTCCCAACCTCGACTTTGGGGACGGAAGAGGCCAGA